>JASPKZ010003871.1:650000-907500 GCA_030220185.1 Diploptera punctata | reverse complement strand
TCTTAACGTTGTATTGTCTCGAAGGAGACCTGACATTGAGCTGTTCATTAATTCTGGGAGACCCTTCATGCCCTTGTGCAGTAAAAAGAGTGTGTGTGTGATCAAGAGTTTAAAATCCCTCTCCCGACAGGTCGTCCCATTATAGGGCCAGGTTAGCGTGTGGCTTGTAAAAAGTACCTATCCGACGAGAGGTTAATCTGCGTTATTAGAATAGAATGATAACATAAGTAACTATTACTTTAGGGGAAGAACATTTCTTTATTATAACTAACGAACAGCTTTAGTCCATATTATATAGACTATTTAACTTATGCCCCAAATGGGAATCAATGACCAATCACGTTTCAATGATTTCTGTTTTACAACCAATCAGAGTCGTGTTTCACGAAATATTTATCAGTGTTAAATTACCATATTAAAGAAAGCTCCTCCTTTTTTAATATTCTGAACAGGTCTGACCATTATTTTGCAGTGACTGAGCCTGTGAGAAATACGGCTATCACATTGTATATATAGTGCATGAATGTCAACACATGCCGCATGCGGGAGTTAATATAAAAACATTTGTAGCAATTTATTATACCACCAAAAAAAGAAACCACTGTTTGCACTTTGTTAAATGTATTTTTTCCCAGGTAACAATCCAGAAAAATATAATTGTCATATTTACATCATACGACATCAGAAATGAATTAATATACAGTTTGATGTGTTTCATAATTTTTTCTCCGCTAGAGAGCATTCTTACAATATAGCGTTCCTTTGGCAATAAATAGTATTATCTGGTTGCAGTGATAAATAAAAGAAGCAGATGAAGCGTACCTATCGTTTCTCATTTGTTTTCAAAACATCGTCGTTTACATTAAATATATAAATATTTTAAAATAAGTAGAGTTAAATAATGATTTGTGAGTAAACAGCTTAATTTTATTCGTTAAATAGTCCTAACAAATGCCACGAGTGATTTCCAAATTATCGATAAATTGGGAAATCACTCGTGGCATTACTTATGATAATGTTGAAATTCAAATAACACTGAAGTGCAGTTATTCGGTTTGTAATATCATATAAAGAGAAAATATTCTATTTCGGATATAAGGTCGTGGTCCATAACTGGTGTTTCGAGACTCGACTACGGACAGCATCTTCAGTGGCGAGTTATTTTACGTCTGAAACTCGGCTGCATATGAGGGAATGACACCTACAAGAACTCGCCCTCCGTAGTCGAGGGACAAACACCACGGCCTTCTAACCCGGAATCTTCTACCGGCCGTGAAAACATATATTCTATGATACCAAGAGACTTGCCGAAATTCTCCATGTCAAGATTTACAGAGTTTTACAGGAGTTCACGGCGACAGGTTGTACAGAGGAGATTATTTATTAAAGGAACATATACACCCAAAAACTTAGTTTATGTGTTCTATGCATTTGTAAAGGTGCAAGCTACGCTTTTATCATCAACTAAGCTACTAATGCTTTATTTTGGAGCGTGACAAGTGTATGGAATTAGTGTGTCACCAGACCTCATCTCAATTGTGCAATTAATTATGCGTTTCACCAACTGAAACAGATTATTGCCATACTGCAGGGTATCAAGAGGGTAACTAATAAAAATGTATTGTAAAATGTCAAAATATGTCTTTCATAAAATGTGTTTTGTGTATAATTGTCTTGCTTTTTGTTTGACGCACGCATTTTTATTGAAGCCTAACCAGGTCAAAATAATATAAAAAACTGATAATTGTTTTTACCCAATTCCCAAATATTACGGGCGAGTACTATAACAAATGTGGAACATAAACAACGTATTCGGGAGATTATGTTCCTTAAAAATGTATTCTCTTTGTAAGATGTATCATTCCTAAAAGTTTATAGATGAATTCTTGTAACACTCTGTATTTGAAACTTAACTTCAATTCCAAACTGACATGTTCATTTAAAAAATAAAATTCTACAATTGCATTCAATTGGGATGTGTTAATTTAGATCTACATCCTGTAGTCGTCAAGGATAATTTGCTTCATCATTGTATTGTATTTGTCATTTTATAAAATCCCTACTGTTACACTTCTCTCCTTTATTACAACTTTATAATTTCAAATTGTTAGGAAAAGATGATAGAATGATCAAACTTGCAGATCTTTTCTTTTAATACTTTTTATTTCATGGATACTTCCCTTTCTCTTATCCTAATTACGATAAAAACAATCTATTAGTGGGTAAGATACAAATTTTCTAGGAAGTTCCATATAACTTCTTATAGATAATTTGGTGTTAAGAAAATACGATTACGGGATATAGTTCTCAATATGCAATGCAAAGAATGTTCTAAACCAAAGAGAAACCATGCAATGGATATATAATAATTTAGAATTAGGAATGGAATTTACTGCCTTTTTTTCCAAAATAAATAAAATACACTTGCATTTACATTGCGCGCGGGTCTGCTTGGCCGTGAGTGCATTATTTTTCCATGAATAAAAAATAAAAATAAACATAAGAATATATACAGTACTATACCTACATAAAAATGTAAAAACAATGTATGTATATATATATGTCTACACTCCGTACACAATAAAACACATCTACGCTCATACATGAAAAGACCATGCGTATAGATATAAGAAAGTTTCATTTTGTATATTAATAATAAAAAAATCCTACAAAACAAATTTTAAAAAGAGAAAAAATCACACATACATACCTACATACACCACACACGATCGCGGTCTCCAACCCCCCCCCCCCACTCGTGCAGACATCAAATGCACTATCAGGCTATTTAACTTATTCAGACTACTTATTATAACAATGAAGATCGGAAACAAAGTCCATATTGAGATTCTTATTACTGATAATATACATTTCCTTATTGACCTCCATTTTTTACCCTCAATTTCCATACTGTGCCCAAAAATTTGCGTGTTTTCAACTCACTCTCGATCCGTCCTAAATGATCCCAACACGCCATTCCCCCACGATCCGACCTGAGAAATCTCTCCGGCAACAACTGTACCTAAGTTGCTCTGTCACTCACAGAATGCTGAATCAAGCAGTGCTGTCAACTAATACAACGCTTGTTGGAAACCACAGAATAAATCCCCAATATTGAAGTCTTAAACTTGAAACGTTAATCAAAATTGAAATATTCACTCTAACTAGATTTGTTTTAGATTGGAGATTGATCACATTTAGTGTAGAAAATAGAAACATGAAAACTATATGTTAACGGTAGGAATAGAAATCATTATAGCAACTCTGGAAATATATGTTGGCTGTATTGAATAACAATATGGGTGCTACCAATATGGCTGCCGCATCCTGAATAACAGTAATATTATTAAAAACTTCACCTCAGGATGGTACTTGTACCATTCAGTGCCGGCCCCAAGCCCGATTAAAGGAGAAGAGTAAATGGCTGGTTGATGAGGATTGGAAGTTCTATCAGTGTCTATAAGGATCTACCTGTCAGTTCATCTGGCAGTGCTACCAGCAAATCTTATCCCTTATGGGGAAGGGTGAGGACGAGTACCTGGAGCTTAAAATATGGGTCCTCTCAGCTAAGGCAAGGTAACCCTAATAGAATAGTCCATGGCCCTCCAGGTTGGGGGTTGTGCGTGGGATTGACAATTCCACCCCGTAAATATCTAACCGTTGAGAAGCCCAAAGACAATCAAGCCAGACTGATCAAATCTTGGCGACCGAACAGTCGCCAGGAATAGAGAGTCTGGAGTAGAGTTCTTAGGGAGGTTGTGACTCGACCCGGGTTGTTATACCGAACATGATTACATATATTATTAAGAATTAAAGTACTAATAATCATTACATAAAATTTAAAATAAGAGTGTTATTAAAAATTATTACTATAATTCTACAATTTGAAAAAATATATTATGCAAAATATATGGCCCGTTTAGGATGGAAATTATTGGCGAATTATATATAACTTGGAACTGTACCAGCTTTATAAATCACCAGATATTATAGCCTCAATAAAAATAAGACGATTGTGTTAGCTAGACCCGTACAAACGATACATGTAAGAGGGTTGTGCAATCAAATCCAGCTCAGCTGAAGTGGTCATGTGGTTGGATTGAATTTTTGAGGATATGAAGAAGTTTGGCATTTGAAACTGGTCAAATATTGCCCATGACAGAAAGAGATTTTTCCTGCGAGAAGACGAGGCCCAACTTCGGCTGTTGTTCTTCTTCTAATGATGACGATGATGTGTGGGGGATTTTAAAACTTGCATCCTATACTTTAAACGTAAGCCAAGAAAATGTTTATACATTATATTCGAATCTCTAAAGACTGGAACTGATAACCTGATGTTTCAATTGTTAATGTGATGTTTTAATATTGAAATGGCTACATGATAATTATATTGACAACAATTGTTATAAGTTTTAAATACCGGTACATACTTTTCGTACCTTCGTAATTCTAGAAACAAGAATTTTAATATATATTAAAAAAAAACTCCATGGCGCGACAGGCATAGAAGACCCTTGCCCTATCAACAGGTTGCTGGCCTCATATCCACATGTGTTAGTGAGAGGTATACGATCATCTAGCCAATGTACGGGTGACATATGGCCAGCATGTCGGTCCCCAGCAGTTATAGCTGGTTTTCTCAACCTGTGGCAGTTACTTTTTATAGCTACCTAAATTCTTCACAACGCTGGATGGGCACAGGACCCATACTGACCTAAATTCCATGAGAAAATGTTCCCCCTATGGAGACTCGAACCTGCTCAAGTCCCATAGCCATGCACAAAGGCATCTTGCCTTAAAAAACTAGGCTACGGGGCGGCACTTTATAGTATGTAAGTTAAATTTAATTTATTGGTTGAGGTTTTCTTCAAAATTATCGGCCTCATTATCGTCATTAATCATCTTGTAAGAAATTACATAAACTCAAGAAACTTACAGTTCACATTGATATAATTTGATTAGGTTAGTTCCATCATATTATAAGAACTAGCGTGACGTATTTTACGTGAGAGCTGAATGGCCAATCAAAGTATATGGATAATGATGATAACAATACAAAATTTGAGAGATTTCGGAAGCACTTAGTATTTTAGGATCTTATTTGTTGTCCTTTGGTATATTCATGTTTAATTAGAGTTACATTTTATGATTAGAATAAAAAAAATTGGGCGAATTCAAGAATTCCGTTAATTATGGATACATCTATAATCTCACTGATGTTAAGGTGCACGTTCATTATACAGAAATCGTGGTATTGTGAGAGCATTCAGACCAGTATTACAGTTTTCGCCAGAGAAAAATACGAAGTCTCAGTCTCAAACTAAACGCAGCTATAACCATAATCAACAACAAATTCGCGATACATCAATAGTAGGTAAAGCGATTATAAGTAACAATATGTTAGGAGAAGAGGTAGTATTATCAAACGGGGTTGTAAAATGAAACAGCATATTTCTAGAAAGTAGCTATTGAACATATTGTGGAAATCACTAATTTCCATTGTTGGTTAACTCCTAGAAGCAGATTACTTCAGTATTATGGTTGTGAGTGCAAGTATTGTGATCGACGAAGCTTCTAACTTTTAACAAGATAAGATTCAACATTTATTCTACACATTGTTTTAACATGACTGACGTGGTTTTTATTGTAAATTGTTTTATTAATTTAACTTCAAAACAGTATATTCATTAATTTTCAATTAATTTTTTTAGGCGTGAAGAGATCACTGATATTAAAAAGGGCGATTGGTGGTAATATGGAACAAGATGTCCCGTAATAAAACCCCTTCTTTATTTTAAGTATCGTGATAGCAAGAAGTCAATTAGACTTGAAAATTAAGGTCTGAGGCAAAAATGGCGGCAATAATATATGATATAGGGAATAAATACATTTCGAGGGAAAACAAAAATAACAAATGAAGTGTTTCGATGTGCCTGAAGCTACCCTCAGCAGAAAGATCAAGAAATATGTAGATCCCAATATTTTGGTGGTGAATGAAATATTGAAAAGCAATAGCCTGCTCTATCTCCAGTGCCAAGTGCAAAGAAGAAAAGAGCTCAAACACAGGTCGTAAAGTTTCTACAGCAACTGTGCTAGCCACCTCTCCATATAAGGATGCATTGAAATCATATTTAAAAGACAAGACACTGGCATCAAACAAAACAACAATTCTGTAGTCTCTAAAACTATTGCCAAAGAACAATCAATTGACAGGAGAACCACGCACCAGTAGAGAGAACAACAAATCTGTTTGAAGAGAAAGTTAATAGGCATGATAAGCTAGAAGAAGAAAACTAACTATCAAGAAAGTTTCAGCAACGAGGCAGATACAGCATTAATCGTGATTTCTGGGATCTCCAATCCAGCAGGAACGTTCGGACAGGAAATATGGGTCCACCAACAACATGCGTTTCATATTACAATCTTGTGCATATTTTGTGATACGTTTGCAAAAATGTAAAAACTCAAAAGTCTTAGACGTATGTTTTAAAAAGTATTGGTATTTCTACATTATATAGTCATATACTAATATTACTAACGATTTGTAATGTACTATATGCAATTGGAATTCAAAATGTTATCACAAATAAAAAACTGGTCCATATTACCATCACCTCTCCTATCATTAGACGAAGCATTCTGGTTCGCGAACACGTTTGGAAAGTTATCGGTTACGATTGCCTTGAAGACTGAACTTCGAACTCTGACGTTGGAAGCTTGTTTCGCGGTACATACTAATAATAATAATAATAATAATAATAATAATAATAATAATAATAACAATAACAATAATAATAATAAGAATAACATAACTAGTATGTGCGAGTCTGTTAGTAAATTACCAGTATTGTATGCGCGTACACATTTTGCAGTGTACCTGTACATCTTTCTTACGTCAGAGGTACAAGAGACGAACTATCCGATCAGATGTTGGTTTGGGAACTACAATTCTTCTCATATTTAATACAATTGTTACTAAACACTACGTATTTCAGTGTCAGTTTTAATTATATTTTTAGTAGAATGCTAAATATTGAAGAATATTGTTTTATGCATTCCTATGCATGTAAATAGGCTCTGTGTGCATGGATATGGACCTATGTACAGAATAACGAAATTAGCCGAGTTTGCCTTATATCTAGCTGGCCATATTTAATGCATTAATACATCGTATTAATTACGGAAACGATATGTCTAGAGAAAGATTAATGTGAGCTTTGAAGGAAAAAAAGACACGTTAAATCTACAAACGTTGTTATATTCTGCAATTTGGGTGCTAGTTTCGCATGTGAATTTAAAGTGAAAATAAACGGAGAAGATTATTGTCACGATTCATTAGAAAAAAATTTAAAAGCAGTCCGAGGTACAACTGTTAATATACTTCTAGAAAAGTCAAGGAAATGTATTTATGTAGTTATACATAATCATCATTACAGTGCATTTTACGTTTTGTTGAACCTGTAATTTATGTTTTGTGTTTTGTTAGAATATATAATATAGGTTCGTTTGCCTAGTAACTACGAACTAAAGCGTCACTGATTGATATAATCTAATATAATAAATATATGTATGTTTGTTCGTATTTTATGTGCTGCCATCCGATTGTCATGGGGCTTTTTGAAAAATCTTCAGGAGATTTTCGGGATAATCATAGACTATAAGACATTAGTGATACTCAACTGCTACAGCCTTTAAAAATCACCCTTTGTAGTGAGAAATGTGAAGAAAAATTGCCATTTAAACGCTTAAATGCCTTACACTGTCTAAACTATAACAAATATACAAAATTAATATTCACATATCTAAAAAAAAACTCTACAAAAAAGTCGGCGACACCGTATGTTTATATTTTACGGATACCTCACAATAACCATTGTCTTTCATTGATGCCAAGAAGATCGGGATATGTGGATTCCCGGACAAGTATAGGTGCGTACGGAGGGTATTCTTTTACAGATAACCACAATAGCGAATTTTGTCTTTCAGCTCATGTATGTCAAAAATGATCGGGATAAGTAGATTCCCAGGCAACGCCGGATAATCAGCACGAGATATCTAAAAATAATTACGATATATTTTTTCCCTTTTATCTAAACATAAAAACACATTATTTTCTTCTTCCAGTAATTTATACCAAGAAGACCGGGATAAGTAGATTCCCGGTCAACGCCGGGTAGTCAGCTGGGGGTATCTAAAAATAATTACGATATAATTTTTTCCTTTTCCTTAGTCAACTAAACATAAGTAAAAACGCATAAATTTCCTTTTATTTAGGCGTACCAGCGCACACAGGGTAGGCCTATTAGCTAGTGATAGATAAAAATATTTAGATGCATTCATTTTCTATCAGTCAATTTAGAACAAGCTACATTTTTATTTAATGGTTATCTTGTTTTAGAATCAATATAAACAAAGAACTATTTCATTTCCAAAATAATTTTAAAAAGCACATAGCTTTCATCAGTGTATTCAGATAAAATATACGAAATAAAGAAGAAATATTGCCTTATGAGAAATGGCCAAGTTAGCAAGTCTGCAAGTTTTGGCGCCATTCCCCGAGTCCGGGAGTCGCCATTGCAAACGCTTTTCACTTGAATTGCAATTTATCAAGAGCTGTTTCCCAAATCCTTACAAAAAAGTTCACTATTCATAAGTAATGCCACGAGTGATTTCCAATTTATCGATAATTTGGAAATCAAGAGTGGCATTTATTAGGACTATTTAACGAATACAATTAAGCTGTATACTCACAAATCATTATTTAACTATAGTTATTTTAAAATATTTATACATTTAATGTAAACGGCCATGTTTGAAAACAAATTAGAAACGATTGGTACGCTTCATTCGCTTTTTTTTGTTCGATCACTGCAAACAGATCATAATATTATTTGTTGCCAAAAGATCGGAATGTTGTAAGAATGCACCCTAGTGGAGAAATTTATAACCAACGTTATAGGTGTTAATTAATATCTTATGTCCTATGATGTAAATATGTCAATTATATTTTTCTGCGTCATTTCCTGGAAAATAATTCGTTTAAGAAAGTGCAAAGAGTGTTTTTTTTGTTGGTATAATCAATTGTTACAAATGTTTTTATATTATATCTCATATGCGCTACGTGTTGACATTCATGCACTATATATATACAATCTGGTAGTGGCATTTCTTAGAGAGTCAGTCACTGCAAAATAATGCTATGACCTATTCAAAATGTTAAAAAGGAGGTGCCTTCTTTATTACGATAAACTTTAGTTGGTAAATTTTAGGCGAAACACGACTGTGATTGGTTGTAAATAAAAAATCATTGAAATGTGATTGGTCATTGACTCCCATTTGGGGCATGAGTTAAATAGTCAAAGCAAATAATTTTAAAACGTGCCGTACTACTATTGTCATTTATCGAGACTACGTAAACTGCTACCTCATAGACTACAGGCTGTAACACAAGTCTAGGAAAAATTTCACAGGTTGTTTCAGACTGAATGTTTTCCAGTGACTTATCATAGAATAGTCCACCGCTGTGGTCTCGAGGTAGCGTGCTGCCTTGTCACGCAGCAGGCCCGGGTTCGATCCCCGGTCGTGGCAGGTTTTCTGGATGAGGTTTTTATCGGGGTTTTTCCTCACCTGTAAGACATGTCAGGAAAACGTTAAGGCCCAAACGGTCCCCGAAATCATATGGGCATCATCATCATCATCATCCTTCACCGGTGTGGAAAGCAACGGGAAGCTACCACACCTACAATTCTCTAGTAAAGCTGCAAGCATAGCATACAAATTCTATGATTGCAGTGAAGGACCTGCCTTCGGGCAGAATTACTATGGATGAATGGATCATAGAATAATGTATCATTGATGTGTTAGATATATAGCACCGTGATAAAATGGGTTCTGATAGATTTAAGAATTTGTCTACTTGGGATCCGTGATTCAGAAAGTTAGTGATGAATGCCATAAAATTAAAATGAGAATAAATACAGCAAACAAAACTTACTTCTCCCTGCTATCAGCGTATTAATCAAAATATGTACTAAAGCTATATTAAACTATTGTTGGACCAGTATCGTATTATGGTTCTGAGAGCTGGATTCTTAATACATCACAAGAAAATGTCGAAAAAAATTAAGACGGGTTTATGGACCGACGTATAAAGGTAGCAATATGGGGAAATATATATATATATATATATATATATATATATATATATATAGATATTATAAATATATTTTTGACATTTGGCAATGAAGGCAAATATGATATGAACACTTCTTCGAGCCAAGTATTTTGTCCATTAAGTGTTTCTAAATTAAACAGGAATGAGAGAACAGGTCATTCATTTTTCTTTTCATATCATATTTGCCTTCATTGCCAAATGTCAAAAATATATGTATAATATCTATATATAAAAGCGTTACTGCTATAAAGTAAATATTCTCTTTAAAAATTTGCTTAACTGTTACGTTAGCCGCGAGATGGCAGTTGGAACAATTTCAGCTACCTCTTGTGTGAATTGAGAATACTACATGTATAAGAAAAATTGTATGCTTGTATTGGAATTCTTGAGTAGCTCAGTTGGTTAGAGCGCTAAAGGTACAGACTTTAGAGACTCGAGTTCGAATCCCGACTCAAGCATTCATTTTTCTTTTCATATCATATATATATATATATATATATATATATATACACACACAAATATATATATATATATATATATATATACACACACACACACACACATAATAGTGAACTATATGAGCTGTATAAGGAAACTATATTTCCACGATGGTCAAACTAAAATGACTTGAGTGGGAAGGGCATGTTCATCGCATGGGGAATGGACATATCTGTAGGAAGATTCTCTGTAGAATTATAAGGGGCAAGAGAAGAGTGGGAAGGTCGAAAACAGATGGAATGGTGCTGTTGACGAGGAGCAAAAAGAAGATTTTAGGAGTGAGGAATTGGAAAGGAAAGACCCTGGGTAGGCAGATTTGGAGAGGCTTAATACAGGAGGCCAAGACCCGACATCGGACTGTAGGGCCATAAATGACGAAGAAGATTTGAAAGTATGAGCAGATAATGTACTTGATTAATTTTTAATCTGTCAGAACCTATCTTTCCATGTAAGCAGGGACCACGCTTCCTTAAAACAAAAGACGTATTCAACATCCCTGAAAAACGCTATGAACGTTTACCGGTTGAGTTCTATTTCACCTTTTATATGGGTTCATTCTATCTTAACGAATGGACATCAAACTGACATTTGTTAGAAAACTTGAGTAATTTTTATTATATGAGCTGCTTGGAAGCAAAGGATTGTAAGTGCAAGTTTATCAGTATTAGAAAAGCAGATTTAAAGTTTTGAAGTTGTATAAGAAAAACATATAATTGAAAAATATAATTATCTAGTCTTAATGCATACACTTATACCCCTTTGCACTAAATAAAATTATGCTTCAAGAATATAATTAAGCACCAAACACGTTTTTTTTGCGACCAAAAATCACTTACACCCCTCATCTAACCGTCTAATATATAACAGTAAAATAATTTCATATCTCCGGAGCCTCGATGTCTCCTTCTAGCATTATGGCTGCTATATCATCAACGAATAGATTAAATAGCATTGGTAACAAAATGCAGCCTTGTCTCACTCCCCGATTGGCTTGAGTGCTCTCTGTGATGTTCCCTTGGTCTACTTTTATACAAAATTTAACATATTTATAAATTGACATAAAAGCATGTATCATTTTATGTGACAATCCTTTCCGAATAAGTAACATATGATTTCACGCTGTAGTGCACTTCTTCGAGCCAAGTATTTTGTCCATTAAGTGTTTCTAAATTAAACAGGAATGAGAGAACAGGTCATTCGTCTAAAAGTTCACCAGATTTAATTTGGCCTTTATTAATGCACCACTTCAATCAACTGTAACATAACCAAAGAGAACGAGAATAAAATTTAATTTAATTTCCCTCCTTCGAATAAATACAGGACAATTCTACATGAATCACGAATAAATGTTATTACTATTTATGAGTATTATTATTTATATTATTATTAGTATTTATATAAGATATAAACAAATTTGTATGGGAATGTACGACGAATGCAAGAAGAAAGTTTACCCAGAAAATATTGAAATGGTGTCGCCTGGAAGAAGAAAGAAAGGAAGATCTGGAAACTCGATGCAACAAATAAGAACTGGAATGAGACTGGAAGGCATGGAACGGATGGATAAAGATGATTGGAGAAGGAAGAAAAAACTTTAGGCACAGAAATATGTGTAAACATTGAAAATCTATAAATAATAACACTATCATCATTAAAACTCTAATGTATGCATCATTGATAACTTCAATTATCGTAATTTATACAAGTTTATTGGTTACATCAAAATTACCACAAAATTGTGTTCTAAATAAATTTTATATAAATTTTAAATTTTAAACATCTTATATACATTTTTTTTTCAATATATTGAAGGAATTGTTTAATGTTTTTAGAGTAGAGTACGGTACTATATTTATTAATGTTTTGGAGTCCATAATATATATATATATATAATATATATATATATATATATATATATATATGTTTTATTTAAAATACTAATTATATAATAGTATTCTTAACTCGTGTCCAACTCAGGGTCGGATCGAGGGATGAGTTGAGATGAAGCTCCTACATTTTAGAGATCTTGAACGACTAGTTTGTCGGCCGACCACTCCTAACGCACCGTCACATGGGTACGTGAACGAAATTAAAAGAAGTGGATGAGTATGGAGAAATGGTGGAATTAAATTTAAGGCAGGGGAAACGGGAGAAACCCGGAGAAAAATGTGCATAAGCTCCGTTTTGTCCACCACGAAACTCGCACAGAGTGATCGAGATTCGATCTCGAGACCCCAGCGGTTACAAGTGAGAGTCTAACCGCTTACGCAAAGAACCGCTTACTGATTTTTATATAATAAATAAATGTAATATATTATAAATATAAGGCACACATTTCAATTTCTCACAATACTTATTAATAAAATTATACATTTTTCGTTAATCTTAGGAATAATGCAATATCATTATTAAATTGTAAACGTAAAAAATAAGGGAAAACGTAGTTTCAGCTTATCCATAAAGCAAAAATGACTAGAATACGTATCTGCAATACAGGCCCGAAAAAGAGTAGGCATGTGCGTGTATTTCTCCGATTGAGGGTCTTTCCACTTTTCAGCGGTTGCCCTTTTACCAGCCGGCTGCTGGCCCTTCACATCGACATGTGTCAATCACAGAGGTAGATGATCAACAGCCAGTGTAGGGGTGACATGTGGTTAGCATGTCGAGTCCCCCAGCCGTTATAGCTGGTTCCTCAACCTGGAGCCGCTACTTATTGTAGCTACCAAATTGCCTCACGATGCTGGGTGGGCATCGGTCCCATACTTGACGAAATACCATGAGAAAATTTCTTCCCCCATGGAGACTCGAACCAGCGCAAGTCCCGTAGCTCTGCGCCAAGGCTTCCTGCCTTAACCGCTCGGCTACGGCGTGTATTTCTAAAACACTAAATAAACTCGAAGTTTTGTTAAATTAAACAGGTCACTAATAAAACGTAATCAGTTTCACATATTATTGTTAGAAAATATTCATAAGACATTAAATCATTTGAGGGTTTTCAAAAATTAATCATTTAACAATTCCTTATTTCCGTAGGTGACGAATATGTAGGCATTTTTGTAACGAATTTCAAAATCATTGCGAATTAACTATGCTCTTATCATGGCATTTATGACTCATACCAACAAATTAATTTATGTACATATTTTAGACACTGAATTTAGTAGGGGATATACACGTTGATTAAACACTCTAGGCTCTGGTGAATATAAAAATTGTACACTACATTACAATATAATATTTCATATGATCTTATGCCTATAAGAGTGATCAGATATCTCAACCGATGTATCAGCCCAATGTTGGAAACTAGCCTCCACTTTGATGGGAGTTACCAGAACAAGTAAATTTATATTAATAAAATAATAGGATCATCTTGATGATAACATTGTATTATACATAGTTAATAAAAACCCAAATTACTAAGCTGAACATTAAAACAGTCAAATTGTTTCAATAGTGATGCTATCATTTTCAAGACGGATTATTGACTAAAGAAAAACAAACTAAAACAGGTAAACCAAATACAAATTAAAATTTTGACTACGTCACATGACGATGTTAATAATTTGAAATTACATTGTGACATCATAAATCTCATCCTCTTTCTTTCGAATAAAATTAGTTTGTTTACCTATTTTAGTTTGTTTTTCTTTTGTCAATAATCGGTCTTCAAAATGAGAGCATCGCTATTGAAATTAGTTGACTGTTTATAAATTTTAATTAGCTGATTTGGGTTTTTACTGACCATGTAGGCCTATAATACAAGTAAATTTAGTTACACTTATTTCCTTAGAGATTTCACAAATGGTATGCGGTCAACATTACCGATCCAATAAGACATCTAGCAGGCAAATGAGGATGAAAAAAATCAGTAAATTTTGCTTAGAAGCCTCATTATTAAGACTTAAGGATCATTTACAAACCTGAAAATCTTCATATTCGGGACCTTCGGGTTAAAGTCCCTCCCAGAATATTTATTTTCTTTTTTCTTTCTTTTTCCCCCTTTTTGGATTTTAACATTTCTAACAATTCATCGACCCCGGCCTGTTTGAACCCGCGACCCTCGAGACTAGAAGCAAGGAATATAACCACTAGTCCTCCGCGCCCAACAGATCACAAGAGATAGTAAATTATGTTTCAGGACCCAGGCATATTTGATTGATTCAAATAAATAAAGTTAAAAGTAATAAGCTACAATCATTGAACAAGAAATACATATTCTTTGATTATTATCTACTCTAGTGACGGAATAAAATAGTAATTAATTCGCTGTTACTATCGAAACCGGAATCATTGTAGCGCGGACATAAACACTCGGTACATGGATTTCCTGAGATAACATTTTCCGATCATTAAACATACAGTACTCTAAGTCAATGCTGCTTCCTTACATATTCCCTGGAATTGGTTTTAAGAATTTTATGCGGGAATTACTAAAAAAGTGAACGTGACAGAGAAATACGAATCCATTTTTATGCTCTTTTTTCCCTCAACTGAGAAGTCAAATTATTATTTTATATACCGTAGCCTCGTATGCAACTTAAAATGGAATTTTACTTCGTCGTTGGCATCGAAAACAAATATCCGGAGCTTCCTCTTTAACGTGCGCTGTACAGTTGAGTGCAATAACTTTATCAACTCAAGATTTACAGTTTCTTGCATCTTACACAACAAGGATTCTTCTTGCCATGTAATATTTTGTTACATTTATTTTATCCAATTCACTTGCTCTACTGAAAGTAGCCTGCGTAGAAGGAAATTCTAAAATTTTATTCTGAATCACCCTCCTTTTTTCTATCCTATTATCGTCCCTTATCTGATTATTAAATTTATTGTTCAAGTGAGGAAAAGAGATAGAGAGAATGCGTGAGAGGGATAGGGAGAGTGTGATATGCACTATTTATATTTATTTATTTATTTATAGTGTTCTGTCCTATGGCAGGTCCTTCACTGTAATCATATTTTCATGCTATGTTTTGCAGCTTTACTAGGGAATTACAGGTGTGGTAGCTTCCCGTTGCTTTCCACACCGTGGATGATGATGATAATGATGGCCAGATGATATTCGGGGACCATTTGGGCCTCAAGCTTCATGACATTTGTCTTACAGGTGAGGAAAAATGGGAATCTAATCTGGACCCGCTGCGTGACAAGGTATATGTATATATGAACACAAATTGGTGTTCACATTCGCCCAGACTGAGAAAAGTTTGAAAACAAAAAGTTTTAATACCTATATTTAGTGTAAAAAGTATCGATACACTTTAAATTATTTATTTCTATCTGTGATATTTTTATTATTTATTCACTACATAAAATACTCACCTTTAATTTGCACTAGTTTTTTAGGTTCTATATGAAATATACCCTATATTTCTACATTTGGTATTTCTTTTTTTCCTTTTGCACTCTATGAAGTTAAATACTCACAATTTTCTCTGTTTTAACTATTAACGAGCAAAAATAAATTCTACAGGAACAACAAAAATTCAAAAAAAAAACTACTGATACAGTACTAAGTTTCAGTGAACAGAATGTACACATGCAGTTGAGTGGGGGTAGTGTTATTATTCAGTCTAGCCTTCAGTAATTTGCCGCATAGTTGTGTATTCTGGCTGCAGATTAATGATGGAATGTGGCACAAAGTCACAGAGACTGGGTAGAAGAAAGGCAATTAATAATTCGTTTGCATAATCAGTGGAAATTGCTAAATGAAATTAGTGAAATAATTGAAGGTCAAGTGCAACCATGCAGTATATAACCGAAGGGGATCAATTCCAAATTTCCCCCCTTACCCACGTTGACCTTGAGCCCAAAGAGTTTTGTTACGATTATTTTGTGTAAGGAATAATTTCAAGTTCCAGATATAATAAGAACAGTTAAGTCTCGTAGACTGCGTTGGGCAGGACATGTTGCACGTATGGGGAATGAAAGACTTGCATGGAAGCTTCTTGTAGGAAAGCCAGAGGGAAAACGCCCAGTTGGTACACCAAGAATGAGGTGGGAGAATAACATTAACTATGATTTGAGGGAAGTAGATTATACAGGGAATGATTGGAAAACATTAGCTCAGGATAGGGATGTATGGAGATTTGAGGGAAGTAGATTATACAGGGAATGATTGGAAAACATTAGCTCAGGATAGGGATGTATGGAGATTTGAGGGAAGTAGATTATACAGGGAATGATTGGAAAACATTAGCTCAGGATAGGGATGTATGGAGAGCTTATGTCCGCGCGGCCATGAACCTACGGGTTCGATAGTGCCAGTGAGTAAGTAAGTAAGTATAATTTCAAGTTGTAGGATTGTACCAAACGAATACCAGATAACATTATTATTATTATTAATTTATTTATTTATTTATAAACAGGTTTACTATGTAATAAAAACATATTCCTGTGCCCAAAGATTTATACATTTTTATCTTCTTTCTCCATTCTTCTCTATCTTCCCATTCCAATTCCTCATACCTCTTCACATATTATCCTTCCATTCATATCTAGATTGATCTCTTCTTCCTATCCCAGCTGGAATTCATTCCAAAGCTTGTCTGAGTAATCTTTTCTCTGGCATTCTACGAACATGACTATATCATTCTAGTTGTCAGTATCTACCAAAATTTAATATTGAATGTTGAACTTTCATTTGTTGTATAATGATTGTATTTCTGTTTTTTTTTTTTTTTTTTTTTTTCAATTTGAAACAATCCATTTCAGTAGACATAAGTTTAAATGTTTTATTCAACTACCACATTTCTGCACCGTATTTTAGCGTGCTTCGAATTATAGATTTATAAATTTGTAAGTTGGTATCTATTCTTATGTTCTTATCCCACCAAACTCTGTTTAGCATTGATATTGCCGATCTGCCTTTTTAAATTATATATTTTATGTCATTTTGTTCGTTACTCTTTGATTTAATTTTAATCCCCAGGTAATTACATTCTTCACATCCGTTGATACATCCTATTCCATCTCCACAAGATAAGTAAAATTATTTATTGAAATTTACTTTTAAACCCTATGTAGTACAATTTTCTATGATTTTTAGACTCATATATTCTATATCCTCATACTCCTGTGCTATAACCAACTGCCCATCTGCAAATAATAATGTATAAATAATTGTATATTTCGTGTTTGTGAAGCTTGTTGTATATAAATCTTAAACAACGTTGGGGATAAGCTGCAGCTTTGACGTAAACCTTTCGTTAATAGAAATGCATGGAACATAATAATAATAATAATAATAATAATAATAATAATAATAATAATAATAATAATAATAATAATAATAATAATAATTTTATTTAGGAATATTCCTCATTACAGTGTTTCTCCTTCAACCCAATGTGATTTGTCGCCAGGTCTTCCTGTCTAAAGAATGTTCTTCCCTCAAGTCTCTAGCTTCCATACTTCTCTTCACCCCATCCATCCATCCATCGTTCTCTAGGCCTGCCTCTTCCACTTCTTCCATTAGCTTTCCAATTAAGGATACTCTTTGGTATTCTCTCTTCTTCCATTCTTATCAGTTGTGCATGCCATTTCAAACGTTTTTCTTCTATTTTTCCTGATGTTTTTTTTCCAACTTGTATAATTTCCCTTATTGTGCTGTTTCCAACCTTATCCCATCTTGAAATTCTTGTCGATCGCCTCCTAAAATCCATTTATACTGCTTACAGCTTGCTGGCTTGTTTTTACTCACTCTTCATGTTTCGGACCATATAATAAAATATTGACAATTGGGACAGAATATGTGCAGAAATAGACTGCCAAATAAAATTTAAACAATCAACAGCAGCATGGGCAACTTTAAAAAAATTGAGAACAAATGTGCCACGTCGATCAAATATGGAACTAAATTCACTAAAAGAATGGAAACAATATTACAATAAATTATTAAATGAAGAACGGCCGGAATACATGGAAGAAGGCAAATTTATATGTTTTGTATTGTAAGCCTATGTTTTCCCTTTACAGAGATTTAGGCGCTCTCCCCCTACAGGGAAGAATTTGAACCATACTAATTTAGTTACACTTGTTTTCGTGTAGATGTAATTTTGAGTGGTCCGTGGTCAGCGTTCCGCCTCATACTGACATCTAGGAAATCAAGGTAGTACTAGGACGGAAAATTCGGTAAATTTTGCTTAGAGGCCTTTACATTCAGGCTTAAGGATTTTTTACGAGCCTGAAAATATTCGGACTCGGAACCCACGGCTTAAAGTCCCTCCCGGAGGACTTACTCCTTTGATTTTTCCGTCCTAAAAAATCCATCGACCCCGGCCGAGTTTGAACCCGCGACCCTCGGGACCAGAGGCAAGGAGCATAACCACTAGTCCACCGCAAATTTATATATGAGAATATAGATAACATTGGGAAATATCTGAGAATAATAATAATAATAATGACAATAATAATAATAATTAATAATAATAATCATAACAACAACAACAACAATAATAATAATAATAGTAATAATAATAACAGTAATACAAATAAATGAAACGTTATGTAAAATATACTACAATTATTACCATATAGGCCTATTTACTTATTTATGATTACATGATGCAGTATATGAGAAAAATGTAATACTGTATAGGTTACTGAGGTGAGCGACTGCTCATTGGAGATTGCTGAAGGCAAAGTACCAGAGGGAGACGTAAACAAGTTAATGTTGCCATGTTGCTAACAAAATAAAGTTTATTTTAAGAGTGTACTACTGCAAACTTTGACATATTTACTCATCACCCCCGTATAGTGCGTTCAACAGTTTCCTACTTAACCACTCATCCCACTGTGTAAACACCTACTATTCCTTCAAGAAAGACGATATCACGCAGTTCCAGGGCTACTACTTTGCGAGATTGCTAATAGGCCTGCTACATTATTTTGTCTATTCACTTACATAAATATGCAACGAACTTATATATTGAGCATATAATCAAGAGAACTAAATCATTAATATATGACGAAATTGTGAAGAGCATTTCCTTTTATGGTGTGGAAA
This sequence comes from Diploptera punctata, assembly GCA_030220185.1. Taxonomy (NCBI): domain Eukaryota; kingdom Metazoa; phylum Arthropoda; class Insecta; order Blattodea; family Blaberidae; genus Diploptera; species Diploptera punctata. The sequence continues at coordinate 887,818 of JASPKZ010003871.1, read as the reverse complement.
CATGGGCATTGAAGCAAAAACACAGAAAAAATTATTAGTCGCAGAAAGGGACTTTTTAAGAATATTGGCAGGAATTTCAAAATTAGATAAAATAAAAAATAATATAATAATAGAAATAATGAATATACAAATGAATATTGTACAAGAGTTTGAAGAAACCCAACTAAAATGGTTTTGGACATATAATGAGAAGAGGGGACGCAGCAAACAAAGAGGTATTGAAATGGATACCTCCAGGAAAAGGGGCCCGTGGTAGACCAAAGTCAACGTGGATAAAGGGAATTCAAGACAACATGAAGAAGAGAAATATGACAGAAGCAAACACGCTAGACCGGGAAGTGTGGATGTTTTTGTTGAGGATACCTGTGTAAATAACAGAAACAATCCTGAAATAAATAAATAAATATATCAACTACCAAATCACTGACACTATCGAATCCATAGATATAATGACCGTGCGGACATAAGCTACCCAAACATCCCTATTCTGAGCTAATGTTTTCCAATTAACCACTGTACAATCAAATTCTCTCAAATCATAGTTAATGTTATTATCCCACTGATTATTCGTTTATCTTCTCTGGTTTTCCTACAAGAAACTTCAATGTCCCTCTTTTATTCCCCATTGGTGTTACATACCCTGTTCACCGCAGTCTACGAGACTTAACTGTTCCTATTATATTTGGTTTCTTATGATGATCATGTGGCTGATTATTAAGAGGTCTTCTCCCTTCCCCGACTCTTAAATTATTTTATTAAATTGGAGGAGCTATCGGCAATAACTGGGGTTGTAGGAAGACACTGCAGCATAGCCAAGTTAATTGGCGGTGGGCTATCCTGTCGGTTCTCCTTGGATGTCATCAACAGGAGAACCCCGGGTTCCTGCTAAAGCATTTGTCCCGTGATGATTTTGAAATTTGATAATTAACACCGATTAAAAATTAAAACGAGTAAGAATCATTATAACCAGCTCGAGGGGTCCTGTGCGTAGGCCTATATATTCCTTATGTGTTTGCAGCTTGTTTTGATGGATGTTGTTTTACAGCCATCAGCCAATTGCATTTGAGTATTTTTTGTATAATGTTCTTTTTTTGTTATTAATATTTTTCGGAGTGTGTGATTGAGATGCAGGACTGACCCTGACCTTCCCACATTAGGGACGTATTTTGTGCCCTCTTCGGGGTGATTACATAAGTGTTGTTTGTGAGTTTATTTTGAGATTTTGGGTTGTGATAGACATTTGTTGTTGTGTTATGTCTGGCCATAGAGAAGTGAGGTTGTTTTGAGAAATTAAAAAGATTTGTGCAAGGTGAAATGACTTTTTAGGTGTATTATGGGTTCTAAAAAAACTTTTATGTATAGGGAGGGATATCGGAATTCCTAAAAAAGTTAGTTAGACTTATACGAATGTGTCTAAATGGCAAAAAGAGTAGGGTGCGTGTAGACAAACAGTTTTCGGACACTTTTGAAATCCAGAATGGGTTGAAGCAAGGAGATGCACTATCTCCTTTACTATTTAATTTTGTGCTTGAGCATGCCATTAAATCTTTAGAGAAGGAGGAAGACTTACAATTCAAGTTAGTTTATGCTGATGATGTAGTACTATTGACCGATAGCGAGGAGATACTAAAGGACAACATGCACACACAATTGAGTAACACTAAGAAATTAGGACTGGAAGTAAATATCAATAAAACCAAATATATGGTCACACGTAGAAATACATTATATTATGAAAATGGACAGCTAATGACAAATCAGGGAAATTTTGAGGACGTGGGTGAATTCAAATACCTAGGAACGATAATCACAAATAGGAATGAGATGCAAATAGAAATTAAACATAGGCTCAATTCTGGGAATGCATGCTATTATGCAGTGCAGAGACTCTTGATGTCCTAACTCCTTTCAAAAAACGTTAAACTGAAAATTATTAAAACTATTATTCTATCAGTCATATTATATGGGCGCAAAACATGGACTCTTACTTTAAAGGAGGAAAGGAGATTACAAGTATTTGAGAATAAAGTACTTAGGAAAATGTTTGGACCAAAGAGAGATGAACAAACAGGTGAATGGAGAAGACTACATAACAATGAGCTACATGGTCTTTATAAGAAGCCAGATATAATAAGAAAAGTTAAGTCTCGTAGACTGCGATGGGCAGGGCATGTTGCACGTATGGGGAATGAAAGACTTGCATGGAAGCTTCTTGTAGGAAAGCAGGGGAAAAACGCCCAAGAATGAGGTGGGAGAATAACATTATGATTTGAGGGAAGTAGATTATACAGGGAATGATTGGAAAGCATTGGCTCAGGATAGGGATGTATGGAGAGCTTATGCCCGCGCGGCCATGAACTTACGGGTTCGATAGTGCCAGTGAGTAACTAAGTACAGGAAGGGATACAAACCAAGAAGAAGGCTGTTAGATACTTATGTATGTGTCTCTCTCTTTTGTAACAGCAAGAATGCGCCGTATTTTTACTGACATTACAATTTGCCGATGATCAACTGGTTTTATCGCAAGACAAATTTGAATTCATGATAAAAAGGTTGAAAAACACATATGAATCATGGGGTCTCACAGTAAATTTACAAAAAAACCGAATATCTGGCAATAAATAACAATGAAAGAGAAAATTTAATATTGGAAGAAGGAATCCAAATAAAGCAAGTGAAACAAACTAAATATTTGGGAATAATTATTTATAACATTGAAGGTATAGGCAAACAGAACATAAAACATAGAATTGAATTGAGTAACAAAATAATATCATCGTTAAATCCCATATGGTGGGATAATCATATTTGGAAAGACACAAAAAACATATTGGTAAAACATTGGTGGAATCTGTTGCAATGTATGGAAGTGAGGAATGGACAATCAATAAGTACTACAAGAATAGACTAATAGCTCTAGAAATGGATTATTACGCAGAAGTGCCATAAAGTCTAAATGTCACAAATAAGGAAATTAGAAACATAATGGAAGCAGAAGAAAGCATAATTGAAAGAATTGAGGAGGAGGAATTAAAGTGGTTAGGACATGTTTTAAGAATGGAAGATGAGCGAAGGCCGAAGAAACTATATGAATGACATCCGAACACACAGAAGAAATAGGGAGACCAAAGTTAACATGGAAGGAAAACATGAAGGCAGTAATGCAAACTAGAGGGCTAAGCACCGAAGGTGCCCAAGATGGTAGGCTTTGGAGATTTGGCACGGGAAGACGGCAGCAGCTGTAAAAACCCGAAGATAGATAGAAGAATGCGCCGTCCAGTGTGCCAATTCTTGGCGGCTAATCCCTTTGTTTTTTCTAACTGTATGTATTTTCCGATGCCAGTGTATTTAAAAGTGTTGGGCCGCAGCGAAAGAAAATTATGCATAACCGCAATTTATTACCTATTTGAATATTACCGTGTAATTTGAAACCGATCAAAATATATATCTATCTATCTGTTCATTTTTCAATACCTTTATAAAATATATTAAGCAAATTAAACTAATATATTTTATAGGATACTTTGATAATTTAAGGGATAATTAAACCGTATGGTATGCTTTGCGATGAACCAAATATGGTGGTTGGGAGAGTCAATTTTTAATTTCGTGTTTCAGATAAACCCCTACTTATAATGGTCGGATTTCGCTGTATTTGGGAGACTATTTAACTCATGCCCCAAATGGGAGGCAATGACCAATCACGTTTCAATGATTTCTGTTTTACAACCAATCAGAGTCGTGTTTCACGAAATATTTATCAGTGTTATAATTACCATATTAAACAAAGCTCCTCCTTTTTTAATATTTTGAACAGGTCTGACCATTATTTTGCAGTGACTGAGCCTGTGGGAAATACGGCTACCACATTGTATATATAGTGTATGAATGTCAACACATGCCGCATGCGGGAATTAATATAAAAACATTTGTAGCAATTGATTATACCACCAAAAAAAGAAACCACTGTTTGCACTTTCTTAAATGTATTTTTTCCCAGATAACAATCCAGAAAAGTATAATTGTCATATTTACATCATACGACATCGGAAATGAATTAATATACAGTTTGATGTGTTTCATTGTTTCTCCACTAGAGAGCATTCTTATAATATAGCGTTCCTTTGGCAATAAATAGTATGATCTGGTTGCAGTGATAAACAAAAGAAGCAGATGAAGCGTACCTATCGCTTCTCATTTGTTTTCAAACATCGCCTTTTACATTAAATATATAAATAGTTTAAAATAATTATAGTTAAATAATGATTTGTGAGTAAACAGCTTAATTTTATTCGTTAAATAGTCCTAACAAATGCCACTCTTGATTTCCAAATTCTCTAGATAAATTGGAAATCACTCGTGGCATTACTTATGATAAATTCTTCGGTTTATTATGACAACCTATACTGAGTTTCGTTGTGAAACACGGAAAATTTAAACCGCTTTAGTAATATAAACATTTCTGTTTCAAGTGAACTCCTACATACCAATAGTCGAATAGATTTTGCTGGTTACCGAACTCGACCTTATTTTTACACGCTTTATATTAGCTTCACCTGTATCTCTGTATCTATCTATCTATCTATCTATCTATCTATCTATCTATCTATCTATCTATCTATCTATGTAACGGAATCTTTCAACGCGATTTTCACCCAGTTAAAATCATTGGATCGACTTGAAACTTTGTATACTTGTAAAAGACCCGTGGCAATACAATAATTTCATATTATATTTCTAAAATCATGGCCAGAATCATCAGAAAATCAGAAAAAGTGTCTTTGTAATTATGTAACGGAGTTTTTGAACACGATTTTCACCAACTTAGAAACATTGGATCGACTTGAAACTTTGTATACTTGTAAAGGACCCGTGACAATACAGTAATTTTATATTTATTTTCTAAAATCCTGGCCAGAATCATCAGAAAATAAAAAAAAAGTGTCTTTGTATCTGTGTAACGGAATTTTTGAACACGATTTTCACCTACTTAGAAACATTGGATGGACTTGAAACTGTGTATACTTATAGAAGACCCGTGACAATACAGCAATTTCATATTTTGTTTCTAAAATCCTGGCCAGAATCATGAGAAAATCAAAAAAATGAAAAGTGGTATAATAGATTGCGGACTTGTCGACTTTTTAGTCAATCGTTGTAAGAGCTCAGTTGGTAGCGCGGTGAACTCTAGTGGTATATAATTTCAGTAATCCGTAGGTCACTGGTTCAAATCCGGCTGGGAGGTTTTTTTAGAGGTGTATTACTTTTAGATCATCCTACAATAGTATCGAATTTAAAGATATTTACATTTTTATCTTATTCTGCAAAATATGAAAACTAAAAAATAAATAATAGTTTTAAAAAACTAAAACAACACGCTTTATTAGAGAACCGAACTAAAAAAATGAAAAATTATTTTAATTTCCAACACGCTTGGGATAAATAATTTTACCATCAAAAGCGTGGGGTGCTTTTTATGAGTTTTACATTTTCTTCTTAGAGACTTTACTTTTACCAATATCTGTTTATTATTAAATATATTAATTGACAAAGAGCACCCCACGTTATTGATGGTAAAATTATTTATCCCAAGCGTTTTGGAAATTAAAATTATTTTTCATTTTTTTAGTTCGGTTTTCTAATAAAGCGTGTTGTTTTAGTTTTTTAAAACTATTATTTATTTTAATTAACTGCTATATGCCAAGCTTCGTTTGGATTAAAGAAAATTGCGGCCTCCTGAGCGTTAACGGATATATATATATATATATATATATATATATATATATATATATATATCCACCCATAGTATTTCTGCTCGAGGATAGGCCTTTCACTGCAATCGTAGCATTTTCATGCCATGCTTTTCATCTTTAACAGGGAATTATTGGTGTGGTAGCTTCTCGTTGCTTTCCACGTCGGTGAAGGATGATGATAATGATAAGGGTGATGATAATAGCCGAATGATTTTCCGGGACCGTTGGGCTCTAAGTTTCCTGACATTTTGTCTTATAAGTGAGGAAAAACCCCGAAAAAACCTCACCCAGGAGCCTGTTCCGAACGAGATTTGAACGCCGGACCTTTAAATCTATATGTTTGTGCGTTACCGACAACGCTATCCAGGCACTCCAGTGCAAATTTTTATTTCTTATATAAAATTCTCAAATCATATGAGGCAGCGAGAAGCGTCCGCAGTGCATTTTATAGCTTCTATAACAAGAAAGTATTTAATTAGAATTTTTTACTTTATAGCTGTGACGCTTTATTTTTATTTCGATAAAAGGAGGGGAAAATAATGTTTGCATTGGGATGCCTGGATAGCGTGGTCCGTAAAGCAATAACATAAGGAGTCAGATGTTCCGGGTTCAAAACCCAGTTCAGGCATTATTTTTTTCTTATGTCATATTTGGCTTTCACTGATTAATGTCAAAATTTATTTGTAATATCGAAATAAATAAGTAAATAAATTATATATATATATACATATATATATATATATATATATATCCTAACCATTAATAATGGATTATTTACGCAGAAGTGCTAGAAAGTCAAAATTAGAACATGTCACATATAAGTAAATTTAGAAACATAATGGAAGCAGAAGAAAGCATAATTGAAAGAACTGAGGAGAAAGAATTAAAATGATTAGGACATATTTTAAGAATGGAATATGAGCGATGGCCGAACTACTATATCAATGGCAACCGACCGGAAATAAGAAAAGAAGGAGATCAAAGTTTACATGGAAGAAAAGCATGAGGATAGTAGTGCAAGCAAGAGGGCTAAGCATTGAAGTTACCCAAGATCGTAGGCTTTGGAGGTTTGGCACGGGAAGATGGCAGCAGCTGCAGAAACCCGAAGATTATATATATATATATATATATATATATATATATATATATATATTCCATATTAAGCTTGCATTGCTCAATGTTAAATATTTAATTATAACATCGATAAAGCGTCACTGCTACAAAGTTAAAAAAAAAGTTCTCTTTAATTTGCTTACTTGTTACAGTCAGCTACTAGATGGCAGTGAAGACCGAGTTCTCGCGACATCTAGTAATAATGGGGAATATAATACATATATATGAAAGATGAATGTTTGAATTGGATTCGTCTGGTGGTGTATGGATATCACACTGAGGTACAGACTCAGAGATCCGGGTTCGAATCCCGTCCAGGCATTTATTTTTCTTATCATACCATATATATATATATATATATATATATACATTTTGGTCATGGTCATTTTTGGTGCTTCAAAGAATATTCTTTGAGAACAAATATGATAGCTTCATTCATTCGGAATTTGCTGAAAAAGTTAAATTACGGGATAGTTACATAATACATATTATGGAGTAATAAACCTAGAAATGTTTATTTTTATGCTTCACAATGTTCAGTTGTAGCTGCTGGTCATCGTAATCAAGAACAACTTCAGGTGATCTGTCGGAACTTTTAGTCTACCAAGCGGACAAAATCCTTCAGGGAATACAGTAAACATTATCATTAGTTCAAAGATAATTCATCAACATCTAATTTTGCATCCCATATTCACCTACTCATCCCACCATCAATTATCGCGTTAGACCTACGTATATGATGTTCCTACAACAAAACTAGTTCAGATATTATTGTACTTGATTTAAGTCACATACCTGTCCGTCTACTTTAATAAATCAATGCTTCTAAAATTCATTGTGAATTACCGTTGAGACTATGTAGTAAAATGTTATAATATTAAAATAAGTACCTGATATATCAGGTATCCTCAATTAAAATGGAAATATGATTAAAAATCTTTATCAATATCTTTATCATGATTTTAACAACACGACGAAGTTTTTAAACAGAAATCCACTTTAGTTGAGGTCTAATGATATATCAGATACCTATTTTAATAAGTGAAAACTTCTTCGAATTGTTAAAATCATGAATTTAATTAATTGATGAATGTTTATAATCAGAAATCAATTTTAGTTGAGGTCGACTGATATATCAGATACTTATTTTAATAAGTGAAAACTTTTTCGAATAGTTAAAATCATGAATTTAATTAGTTGATGAATGTTTTTAAACATAAATCCATTTTAGTTGAGGTCGAAGATATATCAGATACTTATTGTATAAAGATTTATTAAACACACTGTGCCAGATACTTATTTTAATAAGTGAAAACGTCTTTGAATAGTTAAAATCATGAATTTAATTAATTGATGAATGTTATTAAACATAAATTAATTTTAGTTGAGGTCGACTGATATATTAGATACTTATATTAATAAGTAAAAACTTCTTAGAATAGTTAAAATCATGAATTTAATTAATTGATTAACGTTTTTAAATAGAAATTCACTTTAGTTGAGGTCGACTAATATATCAGATACTTATTCTAATAATTAAAGACTTCTTCGAATAGTTAAAATGATGCATTTAGTTAATTGATGAATGTTTTAAACAGAAATTCATTTTATTTGAGGTCGACTGATATATCATACTTATTTTAATAAGTAGAAAATTCTTCGAATAGTTAAAATTATGAATTTAATTAATTGATGAATGTTTTTAAACAGAAATTCATTTTAGTAGAGGTCGACTGATTTATCAGATACTTATTTTGGTAAGTAAAAACTTCTTCGAATAGTTTAAAATCATATGAATTTAATTAATTGATTAACGTTTTTAAATAGAAATTCACTTTAGTTGAGGTCGACTAATATATCAGATACTTATTCTAATAATTAAAGACTTCTTCTCGAATAGTTTAAAATGATGCATTTAGTTAATTGATGAATGTTTTAAAACAGAAATTCATTTTATTTGAGGTCGACTGATATATCATACTTATTTTAACAAGTAGAAAATTCTTCGAATAGTTAAAATTATGAATTTAATTAATTGATGAATGTTTTTAAACAGAAATTCATTTTAGTAGAGGTCGACTGATTTATCAGATACTTATTTTGGTAAGTAAAAACTTCTTAGAATAGTTAAAATCATGAATTTAATTAATTGATTAACGTTTTTAAATAGAAATTCACTTTAGTTGAGGTCGACTAATATATCAGATACTTATTCTAATAATTAAAGACTTCTTCGAATAGTTAAAATGATGCATTTAGTTAATTGATGAATGTTTTAAACAGAAATTCATTTTATTTGAGGTCGACTGATATATCATACTTATTTTAATAAGTAGAAAATTCTTCGAATAGTTAAAATTATGAATTTAATTAATTGATGAATGTTTTTAAACAGAAATTCATTTTAGTAGAGGTCGACTGATTTATCAGATACTTATTTTGGTAAGTAAAAACTTCTTCGAATAGTTAAAATCATGAATTTAATTAATTGATTAATGTTTTTAAATAGAAATTCACTTTAGTTGAGGTCGACTAATATATCAGATACTTATTCTAATAATTAAAGACTTCTTCGAATAGTTATAACATGAGTTTTGAATTTAGTTAAAATGGATGTGAATGTTTTTTTTTAAACAGAAACTCATTTTTATTTGAGGTCGACTGCCTGATATATATACTTATTGTAATAAGTAGAAAATTCTTTCGAATAGTTAAAATTATGAATTTAATTAAATTGTTTGATGAATGTTTTTACAACAGAAATTCATTTGAGTAGAGGTCGACTGATTTATCAGATACTTATTTTGGTAAGGTAAAAAATTCTTAGAATAGTTAAAAATCATGAATTAAATTAATTGATTAATGTTTGTAAATAGGGAAAGTTCACTTTAGTTGAGGTCGACTAATATATCAGATACTTATTCTAATAATTAAAGACTTTCTTCGAATAGTTAAAATGATGCATTTAGTTAATTGATGAATGTTTTAAACAGAAATTCATTTTATTTGAGGTCGACTGATATATCATACTTATTTTAATAAGTAGAAAATTCTTCGAATAGTTAAAATTATGAATTTAATTAATTGATGAATGTTTTTAAACAGAAATTCATTTTAGTAGAGGTCGACTGATTTATCAGATACTTATTTTGGTAAGTAAAAACTTCTTCGAATAGTTAAAATCATGAATTTAATTAATTGATTAATGTTTTTAAATAGAAATTCACTTTAGTTGAGGTCGACTAATATATCAGATACTTATTCTAATAATTAAAGACTTCTTCGAATAGTTAAAATGATGCATTTAGTTAATTGATGAATGTTTTAAACAGAAATTCATTTTATTTGAGGTCGACTGATATATCATACTTATTTTAATAAGTAGAAAATTCTTCGAATAGTTAAAATTATGAATTTAATTAATTGATGAATGTTTTTAAACAGAAATTCATTTTAGTAGAGGTCGACTGATTTATCAGATACTTATTTTGGTAAGTAAAAACTTCTTCGAATAGTTAAAATCATGAATTTAATTAATTGATTAATGTTTTTAATCAGAAATCCATTTTAGTTATGGTCGACTGATATATCAGATACTTATTTCAATCATTAAGAACTTCTTCGAATAGTTAAAATCAATAATTTAATTAATTGATGAATGTTTTTAAACAGAAATCCATTTTAGTTATGGTCGACTGATATATCAGATACTTATTTCAATCATTAAAAACTTCTTCGAATAGTTAAAATCAATAATTTAATTAATTGATGAATGTTTTTAAACAGAAATCCATTTTAGTTATGGTCGACTGATATATCAGATACTTATTTCAATCATTAAAAACTTCTTCGAATAGTTAAAATCAATAATTTCATTAATTGATGAATGTTTTTAAACAGAAATACATTTTAGCTATGGCCGACTGATATATATAGGCTATCAGATACTTATTTTAATAAGTAAAAACTTCTTCGAATAGTTGAAATCATTAATTTAATTAATTGACGAATGTTTTTAAACAGAAATCCATTTTAGTTGAGGTCGACTGATATATCTAATATTTTACTAAGTAAAAACATTTCCGGATAGTTAAAATCATGATTTTGAACTAATTGGCGAATGTTTGTAACAGAAATCTATTTTAGGCGAGGACGACTGATATATAAGATACTTATTTTAATATTTTACTACTTTAGTAGGTCATTACATTCGCGAATAAAAGTTGATGTGTTACTGTGCAGAAATTTAATTACCGGTATGGCATTTCTTATTTGTAACTTCAGGTCACTTTCCCTATTTAAGTCCGAAAACCGATAAAATTTTTACTATGTTTCCGAAAGGAAATAAAATGATTCTCGAATATTCGATTCTCGTAGATACAAGCTTGTGTCCACAATACTGCAGGATCCGACGGAAGTTTAAACGATTAATTATTGTTATTATTATTGTTATTATTATTATTATTATTATTATTATTATTATTATTATTATTATTATTATTATTATTATTATTATTATTTTCCGCCCGGCAGCACTACGGTCCTGGGATCAACTGAGACTCTAATGGAAATGGACACGGTACCAGACTCTTGTTCTGGGAGTAATGGGGCCGTCATGCATGGATGTCAACCCAACTACCAAGAAATATGGAAGCCTCAGCCTCATACTTTCCCAAGACCTCCTGAGATCTGTTTTATTATTATTATTATTATTATTATTATTTGTATCATTACTATTATTATTATTATTATTATTATTATATTATTATATTATTATTATATTATTATATATATATTATTATATTATTGTTATTATTGTTATTATTGTTATTATTGTTATTATTGTTATTATTGTTATTATTGTTATTATTGTTATTATTGTTATTATTGTTATTATTGTTATTATTATTATTATTGTTATTATTGTTATTATTATTATTATTGTTATTATTATTATTGTTATTATTATTATTGTTATTATTATTATTGTTATTATTATTATTGTTATTATTATTATTATTATTATTATTATTATTATTATTATTATTATTATTATTATTATTATTATTATTATTATTATTATTATTATTATTATTATTATTATTATTATTATTATTATTATTATGCATGTGTGTGTGAATGGCGTGTTTCGTCTCAATGTTGTGTTGTCGCGGAAGAGGTCACTGAATTGGTTAGGCCCTGCAGGTCCATGTGTTCAAAAAGTATGTGTGATCTGTGGTTTTAAATCCTTCTCCCGAAAAGCCCTGCCACTTTAACGTCCGGGTGGCGTGTGGGGTTTGAGTTGTACCTATAAAGTGAGAGGTAAAAATGAGTTAATGAAACGGAATAATAATAATAATAATAATAATAAAATAATAATTTTATTATTATTATTATTATTATTATTGTTGTTTTGACGTAGTAGATTATAACAGAAACATGTTACAAAATTATTGTTGTTTAAACGTGGCACTTGAAATAAAACATAATTAAAGAATACATCAATTAATGTGAATTTTTTTATATCCATTGTAATTAGTTTGACGCAAGACTTGGCTTGTAACTGGTACGTCTGGCGTGTAAACGTTTTTAATGATGGTGTAATTTAAATCGTATTGCATCATAACAAACTGTACACACGTTGTCCGTGATAAAGCACACCGCCTTCGCGAATTCGAAAAGCAAAATCAAATACACCTCCGATACCTAGTCAAAATATGCCTTTTTCAACTGTTTTTAAACACGTTCATATATTAAAAGTTGGATTTTTTTAATGTAGCAATTTATTTTTATGGTATTTTAAAATCTGACGATTTTTTCAAACGCAACAAACAATTTATTTTTATGGTTTTCGTGATTAAGGGGCGAAAAAAACATACCATTAGGTGCAAGAGTTCACATGAAACGAACATTTTTAAATCGCTCTAGCAGTCGCAATTTTCGATTCTTCGCAACAAAACTCGGGATATTCCATTAAAATAGACCGAGAAAGACGTTATTCGAAAATCAGCAAAATTTGGCAATTTAAAGAGAATGTGGATAATACTTGAAACCTGAAATTAAATGACTCTAGCAACTGTCATGTTTGGCTCTTCAGAATAGGCCAACCGTATAAAAAATTAACTATTAAATTGGCAGTTTATCATCATCCTCATCCTCATTCGGTACCATGGTACCTGCCGCCGTCTTCCGGAAACGCCATTCCTCTCTGTCCATCCATTGATCTTCCTCCAATCCTCTGATATTCATAGCTGTTTGTACCCCTTCTATCTAAGTTTTCTTCGGTCTTCCTCCTTTTCATTGGGATCCACTCCATAACAATTTTAGGCAATCTTTGCTATATGATAAATTAATCTAATGTATTTAATATTTGATAAAATAACGATAAAATAATTGAGGGGTCTAGTGAGAGAGGGAGCTATGCCAATTTGAGAAGAAATGGAAATAAATTGGGTTTTATAAAGTATTATATTTAAGACATTATTTGTACAATAAAGGGGTAACTTCAACTTACTGTTATGTAACTATGCAAAAGGAAAAATATAAATTTTAATATAAATAGCACTGATTATTTCCATTTCTTCTGAAAGTGGTATAGCTCCCTCTCTCACCAGACCCCTCAATTAGGTAGATATTATTCTAATTGGGGTCAAATTATGCAACATTATTCAAATAGGTAACTAACATTTATGCATATTTTTTTCACTGCAGTCTGACACATTTATATAAGTCACTATCGGAAAATTGTGTTCATATAATTTAACAAAATAAATATATATTCCGCAAACCAGGATAATCGGACCATAAATTCGACTTGCTGATAAAAACGTTTAGTTTACTCATTTCCTATAGGATGGCCTCTTATTAATTTGGTCGCAAATTATATAATAATATGTAAATAGATAACTTGCAGTTACGCATGATTTGTTTTCACAGCAGTCCGAATTATTAAATACGTTGGTATCACAAGTTAAGATTCTCCACTTAACAAAGTAATATAGACCTAAATATCATAAATCAGCACAATGGGACCATAAATTTGACATGCTGATGAATTAGCTTAGTTTACATACTTCCAGCTTGACGGATTTTTTTTATTATAATGAGTGCTTTATTAATGGACATTTTCTTCCTTTAGTTAATTCTGCCATATGCATTCGATGCTTCGACATCACATTAATAGATAATAGTGTTTACTACTATAAAGGACTTTTGACTCTATTGAGTAACATTAAGAAATGGGACTGGAAGTAAACGTCGATAAAACTAAATATATGTTCACATATAGAAATAATTTATATAACGGTAATTGACAGTTAATGAGATATGAGGGAAATTTTTAAGATGTGGCTAAATTCAAATATCTAGGAATAATAATTACAAATAGGATAAGATGCACAAAGAAATTAAACATAGACTCAATTCTGGAAATGCGTGCTATTACACATTACAGGGACTCATGTCTTCCCAACTTCGATCAAAAAACATTAAACTGAAAATAAATAAAACTGTTATTCTATCGTAGAAGCGAAACATTGAAGCTTACTTTAAGGGGGGAAAAAGAGTATTTGAGAATAAAGTTCTTACGAATGGACCAAGGAGAGATGAACAGACAGGCGAATGGATATTTCATAACAGTGAGCTACATGGTCTATATAGGAAGCCAGATACAATAAAAACGGTTAAGTATCGAAGACTGCGATGGGCATGGCATATGACACGAACGAGGAATGAAAAAAGTGCTTGGAAGCTTCTTATATGAAAACCAGAGGGAAGACGCCCAGTTGGCAAACCAAGAATGAGTTGGGAGAATAGCAAAGGGAAGTAGATTATACAGGGGATGATTGTAAAACATTAGTACGCTTATGTACGCGCGGCCATGAATCTACTAGTGCCACAGAGTTGTTAGTAGGACTACAGTATGTAGGACTTCTGATCTTCTGAAATGTTCTTTCAACAGTATGTAACATAATAGTTTTCCTTCACCTAAAGCTGACCAAATATCTGAAAAACCTTCTCCTTCAATGAGAATGTTATTTCCGTGCTAGTTTATACCTCAGCATTAACGCCCACACGTTGGTTGTGTTTAGCTTTACAACACATTGTATATAAACAAAGATGTCATTGCAAAATGCCGTGTAATATTTCATTTTTATGCTTCGAGGTCTTATATAATTCACACAGGACGTATATTTGATAGCAGTTTATCGAAGAAAGCACTTCGCTTCCCAGCATGTCCCCATATTCAATTACATTGTGCATTTTATCTGCGTTGTACCATATTTCTAAGAGATAATTATCGAAGTAAAAACATCACACACAATGGTCTTGTACTAAAAATATATAAATTTAGATATTTGAACCATCAAAACTAAGTTGATAGATTGTGGAATGCAGGCCGATAATCATAATATTAACAGATTCCGGGATATGAGGCTGTGGTCTATAACTGGCGTTTCTCTCTCAACTGCGAAGGGAATCTTCAGTGGTGAGTGCTGCTAGGTGGTGTTTCCTTGTCATAGACTCGACTCATTCACAGTCTAGTCTACGACAAGGGAACACCACCTAGCTGCATTCGCTACTGAAGATGCCCTCCGCAGTTGAGGGTGAAACGTCTGGAAGAAGCATCAGCTATAGACCACGGCCTGATAGCCAGGAATATATTAAATTGATAGGTTTTTGTGGGAAATATTAACTTAGAGACAAAAAATATATTTTTTTATTCAATGGCCATGGATTGTTACTTCGATATTTTTTGGTGTTCTCTCTTGGTATTGGCGTAATTGTAACTCATTTCTGAGGTTGGGGCGTCTGGAAGGTGGGGTTACGCTGCCCCGATGGCATGATGTATAATGATGATAGTGATGCGCCAGGACATTCCTTAATCCTAAACTTAATCTAAGACGAATATGAATGATGATGATTATGATGGCCATATGATGTTGGGTCTTTTAGTTTCCTGACATTTGTCTTACAGGTGAGGTAAAACCCCTAAAAACCTCATCATGGAAACTTGTCCCGACCGGGATTGAACCCGGGCCCGTTGCATGACAAGACAACACGCTACCGCGAAATTACAGCGGTGGACTTGTTCACAGTAATATGTCAATAGAACAAGTTCGTATATTCAATTATTTAGGATATCAAATAAGCTAAAATATTTATTTTGAATTAGAAAGAAAATTACCGAATTTATAAATATATATGACACAATTTTAAGAACTTAAAAGAAAAGTTGGAAGAGACACTCTGCTAAAATGTTACTTAAATAACGGTAATATTTTCAGTTTTGTATGGAAGTTAAATCTGGACTTTAATTAAAAAGGACTCTCACGAATACAAGCTGCTAAAAATGGAATTTCTGAGAGCAGTGGCAAGACAAAGAAATGGATAAGAAAGTTAATGTCGAAATAAGACAACATTTAAATATAAGTAACTTAAATGAAAAAGGAGATAAATACAGGTTGAAATGTACAGATTATTTAAACAGGCAATTAATAGATATTAGCATAGAATAGCAAACCAGGCGCGGTTATTCAAAAGACAAAGGACGGAGGAATCAAGGACGAACATTGACATATACAGTGGATTTCTCCACCGAAGTCCAAACCATGATCCCGGTTTTCCATTTTTTTTTATTGTTTTCATAAAATTTATAAAATTACTAAAAATTCACAGAAATTGTTATGAAACCATGGGCATGATTCAGACATTTGCTTTTGTAATAAAATAAATATCAACTCGTGTCCAACTCAGGTTCGGGTCGAGGGATGAGACGAGATGAGCCCCTATATATATATATATATATATATATAGAAATCTGTGAATGACAAGGGTGCCGGCAATATCAAAGGGGCAGATGAACGAAATGAAATGGATGAGATGAGTATGGAGAAATGGTGGATTGAAAATTATGGCAGGGGAAACGGGAGAAAATCTCGAGAAAAATCTGCTCAAGCTCTGTTTCGTCCACCACGAAACCCGAGACTCGAACTCGGGACCCCAGCGGTCAGAAGCGAGCGTCCAACATCCATAACTTTTCAGTTTTTATGGTTGTTATGGAAATATTTAAAACATTGGAACATCGGGGTCGTGGTTTAAACTTCGCTTGAGAAATGCACTCATAGTATTCAGGCATAAATACCTAACCCCTAAAACAGCAGCAGAAGAAGAAGAAGAAACATGACACTTATATTTTATTTAACAAAAATTAGAAAGACACTAAAATGTAAATAAAAAAGAAAATTATCGGACATGTATCTGTAATATAATCAAAATTAGCCAAAGCCCAAAATATGACTGAAAGAAACAGAATATATTTATATACTGCACACGTTATTGTTATTATTATTATCGTCGTCGTCCTCATCATCGTCATCATCATCATCGTCGTCATCATCATCATTATTATTATTATTATTATTATTATTATTATTATTATTATTATTATTATTATTATTATTATTATTATTATTATTATACAAAACAACTTCACGCCGCAACACGCATAAATTTTCATTGTCGTGCCAATCAGCTGCTAGCATCACAAACTATGTGTAAATTCCGAAGGCAGACGATTATCTAGCCAAAACCGAGTAGAATATGGCGAGCATGTCGGGTGTCCAAGTCGTTATAGCTGCTTTTCAAACTGGAATCGTTACTTATTATAGCTACCAAAATTCCTGCGATGCTGAGTGGGCGCACCAGTCCCATACTGGCCGAAATTCCATGAGAAAATTCCTTCCCACCATGGAGACCAAGTCCCGTAGCTCTGCACCAACGCCTCTTGCCTTAACCACTCGGTTACGGTGCGGGGCTCCTGTATAATTTACTCCCTCAAATCATGGTTAATGCTATTCTCCAATCTCATTCTTGGCATATCTAATGGGGGCTTCCCTTTCCTACAAAGTTTCCATGCCTCTCTTTTTATTCCCAATTCGTGCCATGTATCCCGCCCAACACAGTCTACAAGACTTAACTCTTCTTACTACATATGGTTTTCCATAAAGATCATGAAGCTCACTGTCATATAGTCCACTCAATTCCCCTGTCTCTTCGACTCTCTTTGGTCCAAAAATATTTCTTTATTCTAAAAAGTGCGTAATCTTTTCTTCTCCCTTAATGTAAGAGTCCATGTTACTCATCCATATAATATAACTAGGAGAATAACGGTTTTATATGCTTCCAATTTATTATTTTTTTTGTGAGAAGAGATGATGAGAAGGTCCCTGTAATGCATAATAGCATGCATTTCCAGAATTGAGCCTATGTTTAATTTCTTTCTGCACCTCATTCCTGTTTATTTATTATTGTTCTTAGACATTTGAATTAAGCCACTCCATCAAAATATGGATAGAAGAAATCGACATGGTAATAATGGAAAAGAAAGCAGCTGATAATACAGTGTTAAAACATCCCACAGAAAACACTTAAATATAAACATAAATATGCCATAACAAAGAGAAATGTCAGAGAATTGCCTAAACAAAGTTGGGTCATTATGTATTAGTAACGTAAAAGATGATGTTTATCGCAGACAAGCATACGCAGAAAAGGATTGTTCCCGACTAACATAGATACAATTAAAGAAGAATAATGGCTTGAATATTACAAAGATGTGTGATATGATGGAAAAATAGAATTAAATGCTCAAAAAGAAACAAATTATGTAACATTTGGAGTAGACCTCATGACACTAGAAGAGTTAGAATCTGCGCTCAAAGCATGATATAAATATAGAACTCTTCAAGTATGGTGGAAAAGAAATTAAATTAACATTACAATATTATGAACATGAGTCGGAATAATCGTGAGATACCCGAAGAATGCAAAATAGTAAAAACATTATTAAAAATAGGACAAATTCAATTGCAAAAATTAAGAGAAATTATTCTATTGGTATCTGGCTTAAAATTTATTCAAGGATTCTTTTAGTAGGAATAAAAGCAATAGCATAAAGTATAATATTAATGAAGATCAAAATTGTTAAAGGAAAGGGCGTTCTTGTGTAGGTGCTGTTTTAACATTAAAATGAGCATAGAGAAATGAATGCAATTTAACAAGAAAACCCATATAGCCTTTCTTGGTTATGAAAAGGCATTTGACAACGTTAGGCGACCAAAGCTGTAGGACATTTTAACAAATAGAAGTTGTCCACGTCATCTAATATATACTATACATTATTATGATGGTATATTAATCTGTATCGGTACTGAATATAAAACTGGGGGGAAATTCGCTTCCATAAATCAAAGAGTCAGGCATTACTGTAGTTTGTCGACAACATTATTTAACATTTATGTAGTAAAAATGGTTACTGAATGTAACCAATTTGCTTTCAGAGGAATGAAAATCGCGAGAAATTATTTTGTGAACACAACTTTGTATGCTGACGATGTACTTTGTACCGAGACAGAAGACGAGCTTGAATATAAGATGTATAAATTAAATGAAATATCAAAGAAATATAAGTATAAAATATTAACAAAGAAAACCCAAGTCATGGCTTTTAAGGGTAAATATCCAATTAGATCTACAGTACAATTGTAATTGATGGCACAGTATCGAAACTAATTTAACATCCTAACTATCTTGTAAATCATATTTCTTATAATTATAATAAAAACATGTAAATAGAATCTCGCGTTCTCGAAGTATGTGTGGAATAATCATAAGAACGTTAAAAAAACATCAGAAAGAAACCAAACCCAATTAATATTTTGTTAACAATGACCGTGCCATCATTTTTGTATGCAGTAAGTATTGGGTGCTGAATATATAATTTTTTTCAAATGTCCCAGGTTGTCATTTCGACATTCCTGGTGTTCTCTCCTGGCATGGTGCACTTGTAACCTACGTCTCACGTTGGGGTGTCTGGAAGGCGGGGTTACGCTGCTCCGATGATATGAGAGTTGATTATGGTGGTAATGATCCGCCAGGAGAGGCCTTAAACTAAACTTAAGCTAATTAGGCTAATATGATATCGATGATAATGATGGCCAGATGGTGTTCGGGGACCGTTTGGGCCTTAAAGTTTCCTGGCATTTATCAACCGGGCCCGCTGCGTGACAAGGCAGCACGCTACCAGCGGTGGACTGGGTGCTGAATGTAAGGACTGAGAGCGGAATAAATGCTTCGTAAATGAAATGTTTTGGCCAGTAAATGCTCATTAAAACACAAATAAGAAGAGAAGATATAATTGCAAATTACACTCTTCCTACTGAAGTTAAAACTTACAGAACAGAATTAATTTAACATCCAGATAGAATGGAAAAGAGCCGAATACTCAAAATGGCCGGGAAATATGCAACTGTGGGCAAGAGATCCCATTGAAGACGAAGAAGGCGGTGGAATCAAGTACCGAACAGGCCAGAAGCCCTATGCAGTGAAGTCGATATAATGTTTACTTTCAGCCTCAATTTAATGTTAGTATTACTGAACAGAGTGTACATGTTGGCTTTTAGTAACTCCTCGCTATTGCCTAATAATACTATAAACAATCTCCATGGCGAGGCAGGCCTAGAAGACCCATGGCCTGCCGGCCGGCTGTTGCCCTCACATCCGCATGTGTCAATCACAGAGGTTTGCTATCATCCAGCCAGTGTAGGGGAGACATGTGGTCCCCTGGCCGTTATAGCTGGTTTTCTTAATATCGCTAATAATACTATATCATCAGCATAAACGAATAGCTTATTAACACTACTGAGTTGTAAGCCTCTAAACATTTCATGGCAGTATAAAACATCTAATGAGACATCAAATAGGTAACTAAGGTATTACTTGTTTGGGGACGATCGGTTAAATTTTGCGCAGAGGCACTAATTTAGGCTTAGGTTCATCGATGAGTCCGAAAATCTTTTGACTCGGGACCCACTGTATAAAGTACCTCCCGGATTATTTATTTCTTGGTTTTTACCCTATCCTAAAAATCCATAGATTCCAGCCAGGTTTAGACCCGCGGCTCTCGGGACTAGAGGCAAAGAATATAACCACTTGAACACCCGATGTTTTTAATAGTTTTCTGCCCCAGGACAGGTATTTCACTGTAATCATAGCATTTTCATATTATGTTTTTTGCAGTTTTGTTATGGAATTTGTGATAGCCGTTGATTTCCACACCGGTGAAGTATGATAACGATGATGACCAGAAGATGTTCGGGGACCTTTTAGGCCATAAAGCTACCTGACATTTGTCTTACAGTGAGGAAAAATTCCCGGAAGAAACCTGACCCAGGAAACTTGTCCCGACCGTGAATCGAAAACAGACCCGCTGCGTGACAAGGCAGCACGTTACCTTCACACTACATCGGTGGATCACTCGATTGACACTCATAAGTAATGACGAAATTTTAGAAACACTCTGTTATACGGATCCATATTTGAATTTAAGTGATTTAGGGAATATGGTAGTTTTACCACAGGAGAAGGCAGATTGGGATCGAGGCTTCTATAGAGAGATGGAACTACAGGGCTTCCAATATAAAACCGGACACGCTTCACGGGGTTTCACCCGTCAGGCTGCGCTCTCTCCTCGTCCGCATTTCACTCTGCCAGCCGCAGAGTGTCCGGTTTTATACTGGAAACCCTATATATTTTGAGCAAAGTAAATATATAAATAAATAAAATATTTAATTAACAAACTTGTTTTAACGGTGACGAAATGAGATTTGTAAAAAAGTCAGAAAAAACAGGTCACATGTGTCAACAATTTATTTTAGTGCTACTGTCTGATGTGCACCATGGTAAAATGTAAGCAGTATTTAACTACGATAGGCCAATTACACTGCATGTAAATTGTTATTTTTAGCTCCTTTGTTATCTCCTATATGTTAAACAGCATTTTGTAGGCTGTAGCAATAATATGTTTTCTCATAGGCCTGCTAATTCAATGTAATCCATCAAACCCTCGTTATAACAATAACCCTGATTTAACAAACTGACGTGACCCAAAATAATGTTATACCGAAGATTGACTACATCGTAAAATATTCGGGGTAAAATGTGTGAATACAGGAAAATGTGTGTATACATTTTTCTACTCAAAATAATTCGGAATGAAATTTAGAACATTTGCCATTCCCAGATTTTTCAACTGATTTCCTCATCTCTTTCAACTGAAAAAACACATTCCACTCAATCAATTCATCTTCCGGAAGAACTAAAATAGCACCTTTTATCTGAACACCTTACACAAAGACTTGTCTTTTCTTTTCACAAATTATAAGAAATGATTTTATTCGTGTATCCTCCCAACGTTTGTTTACTAGTAACTCACACGACGTTTGGAATTATCACTCTACGCTATTAGACCAAGCAGATAAAGCATGATAACTAGCTCTGGAACCTATTCTCGATTTTATACAGAAATGGCTAATACGTGGCTTACGCTGCTATATCTAAATAAATTAAATGTGCCTTTTCATTTTTGGTTGAATAAGTAAAAAGAAAAAGAAAAAAAGGTGCATAGAATGCAGGATTTAAGAATTCCGAAGAAGGTAATGAACGCAACTATTTGACGGGAAAAGATCTCAAGGAAGACCAAAAATATATGGAAGGACCTTAACCAGAGGCTTTGCTATAAGGAATTGTAAGTCGGCTGCGGTGGATGGAGAAGTGTGGAGGAAGAGTATTGGGGAGGCCAGGGCTTGATATGGGTTTACAGCGCCATATTATGATGATGACGATGAATTAAATTAAAAATGTTTATCCTAATTCCTTTTAGATACCTCATGCGTCTGAAAATAGAATATATTTATAGGCCTAAGTAGATTTAATTGATATTTCAAATTTTCACAAAGATCGGTTGTGCGGTTTAAATAAACTAATCTATCTTAATTCATACAATTCAAGGCTGATTAAGGGTTTCTTAAATTGTATGGTATATATTGCAACGAAGCAAATAAAACAGTTGCTAGAGTCAATTTTTAATTAGATTTCAGGTAAGCCCCTACTTCTAATGATCGGATTTCGTTGATGTTTTGATAATAACTACCTCGGTTTATTTTAAAACGATGCAGTGAGTTTCGTTGTGAAGCATTGAAAATGCGGCTGCTAGAGCGATTTATAAACTTTTGTTTCAGGTGAACACCTACACCTAATAGTTTTAGAGCATAATAATTAGCGGCCAAACATTCGCCGTACCCGAACACCTGTATGTACAAATTTTCATGAAGATTGATTGGGCGGTTTGAAGCCCATACATAAATCACAAAACACACGCAAGCCGAATTTTTATATTATATGAAGATTATAAAAACAACTGCATCTACTACTTCCGGCCGATGAGAATCCCAAAAATAATGCTTCACCACAAACCGCATGAGAAGAGATATTTGGGACATCCCAAAATGTTAGTGGAAAGAATATCCCTCCTTTATGAGATCGTAATAGGCCATTTGGTGTAACACTAATTTGGATGATGATTATTATTTGATTCGTATTAAATATATGTGACATAAGAAAAATAAATGCCTGGACGGGATTTAAACCGGAACTCTGGGTCGGTACCCTCCAATTGAAACACTTATTTTTCTTATATATATATATATATATATATATATATATATATATATATATATATATATATTATTTTTCTTATCATTCCATATTAAGCTTACATTGCTCAATGTTAAAGATTTAATTATAACATCGATAAAGCGTCACTGCTATAAAGTAAAATAAATATTCTCTTTAATTTGCTTACTTGATATAGTCAGCTACTAGATGGCACTGAAGACAGTGTTCTCGCGACATCTAGTAATAATGGAGAGTATAATACATATATAAGAAAAATAAGTGTTTGAATTGGATTCGCCTGGTAGTGTAATGGATATCACGCTGAGGTACAGACTCAGAGATCCGGGTTCGAATCCCGTCCAGGCATTTATTTTTCTTATCATTCCATATTAAGCTTACATTGCTCAATGTTAAAGATTTAATTATAACATCGATAAAGCGTCACTGCTATAAAGTAAAATAAATATTCTCTTTAATTTGCTTACTTGATATAGTCAGCTACTAGATGGCACTGAAGACAGTGTTCTCGCGACATCTAGTAATAATGGAGAGTATAATACATATATAAGAAAAATAAGTGTTTGAATTGGATTCGCCTGGTAGTGTAATGGACATCACGCTGAGGTACAGACTCAGAGATCCGGGTTCGAATCCCGTCCAGGCATTTATTTTTCTTATCATTCCATATATATATATATATATATATATATATATATATATATATATATATATTCTCCATTATTACTAGATGTCGCGAGAACTCGGTCTTCACTGCCATCTAGTAGTCGACTATAACAAGTAAGCAAATTAAAGAGAAAATTTTTACTTTATAGCAGTGACGCTTTATCGATGTTAGAATTAAATTTTTGACATTGAGCAATGCAAGTTTAATATGAAATGATAAGAAAAATACATTCCAGGACGGGATTTGAATCCATATATATTGATGCCCGAGTTTGTCGTTTTTGGACATTTCTGGTGTTCTCTCCTGGCAATGACATTATTGTAACCCATTTCTGAGGTTGGGGCGCCTGGAAGGCGGGGTTATATTGCCCCGAGTATATGATGGGTGTGGGTGATGATGATGATAGTGGTGCGCCAGAAGAGTCCCTAATCCTAAGCTTAATCTAAGATGAATATGAATGATGATTATTGCGATGACCATATGATGTTCGGGAGCTTTTGGACTTTAAAGCTTCCTGACATTTGTCTTACAGGTGAGAAAAAAAAACGATAAAAACCTCACCCAGAAAACTGTCCTGGCCGGGTGTCGAACCAGGGCCCGCTGCGTGACAAGGCAGCTAGCTACCTCGAGACCACAACGGTGGACTTACAAAATATATTCATTTATTAAATTCGTAGGCTCTTTATTAAAGAACGCCATTTAACAATTAAGGTATTTAGAAACTAAATTCAAATCTGGACGTGGAAACGTCGACAAATACTTACTTACTTACTCACTGGCACTATCGAACCCGGAAGTTCATGGCCGCGCAGACATAAGCTCTCCATACATCCGTATCCTGAGCTAATGCTTTCCAATCATTCCCTGTATAATCTACTTCCCTCAAATCATAGTTAATGTTATTCTCCCACCTCATTCTTGGTCTACCAACTGAGCGTTTTCCCTCTGGCTTTCCTACAAGAAGCTTCCATGCAAGCCTTTCATTCCCCATACGTGCAACATCGCAGTCTACGAGACTTAACTGTTCTTATTATATCTGGCTTCCTATAAAGACCATGCAGTTCATTGTTATGTAGTCTTCTCCATTCACCTGTCTGTTCATCTCTCTTTGGTCCAAAAATTTTCCTAAGTACTTTATTCTCGAATACTTGTAATCTCATTTCCTCCCTTAAAGTAAGAGTCCATGTTTCGCACCCATATAATATAACTGGTATAATAATAGTTTCATATATTTTCAGTTTAACGTTTTTTGAAAGGAGTTGGGAAGTCAAGAGTCTCTGCAATGCATAATAGCACGCATTCCCAGAATTGAGCCGATGTTTAATTTCTTTGTGCATCTCATTCCTATTTGTGATTATTGTTCCTAGGTATTTGAATTCAGTCATTTCCTCAAAATTTCCCTCATTTGTTATTAGCTGTCCATTAACGTCGACAAATATTAATCAAAATACATTTATTTCAGGCATGAATTTTTTTCACATACGGAACTCACAATTTAACTTCCCTTCCGAAAGAAGCTATACTTAGTATTTTTTACGTTATTAAAATTCATTGACCCACAATTCATCACGCCACATTAGAACCAAACTTTAAAATGTGATTGTAGATAGTTCTGAATATCTATGTTCTGCTGGAGGAGTATTTGAATTGCTTGTTTGAGAGGGAATAAAAGTTGCCGATTAGTGATTACTCTTTCTCATATAATGAATATAAATATCACTAGTCCAACAAAGGAGATTACCGAGCCAGTAGTTCATGCTATATTGCATGCTGTATAAGCAACGAGATAATCGAATAGCATAGTGGTATCAGGTTTGAAGTGTAGACCACCAGGACGTAATCAGTAGTCAGAGTTTTGTCGCGTGAAGCAACTGTACATTTGACAAATCTGTATTCTCGATTTCGGAGTATATATTACAGAATGACGTAGGAGTGCATAATGAGACCTCTGGCAGTTTGTCATTCCATAAACCTAATAACAACCGTAGGGTAAATCTGATAACATCACGTTAGTGTTTGGAAAGTATGATTCCACATGCATTTAACATAATATCTGGTTATATAGAAAAACGTTAAATATATCAATAAAAATTACAAACCTTGAGGTGAAGTCTCCATACAGAATTGGAAGAAAAGCTCACTGAACTTGAACACACACGCTAAGAGCACAACTGGATTATAGACCAGATGAGTTCTTAACTATCGGCATTTTCCGATGTTTATATTGTCTTCATAGACTTTAGAATTACACCTTCCTTTGCACTTAAGTTAAGAGCAATCATATGACAATCATATTAGAGTGAAAAAAAGAAATTATTGAAGGTGAGTGAAAATAATTTTTTCCAGCTATATTTCGTTCCTGTCCCTGGAGTACGGCGTCAGCAGGCTCGGGTTCTATCCTCAATCGGGACAAGTTTCATGAGTGTTGTTTTCTTTTTCGTGTATTTTCTTCGCATGTAAGAAAACGTTCAAAGCCCAAAAATTCCCCGAACAATCTGGCCATCATAATCACCATTATCATATTCGCCATGTTTATTATTAATGTGTATCTGAATGGTGTATTTCGCCTTCATGTTGTATTATCTCAGAGGAGACCCTAACATTGAGTTGATCACTCATTCGGGGAGATCTTGGGCCATTGTGTGGTAAAGATATTATGTGTGTGATCCATATTTTAAAATCCATCTCCCAGTAAGTCGTGCTGGTGTGTGGTATGTAAAAAGTGCCTGCAAGGCCAGAGGTTAAACTAAGGTAATGGGAAATGGAATAGAATAATATTATTTCCGTAAAAAATAATAATATACGAGGACTGTTGAACGAGAATGATAAATTTCTTTTGCAATGTGCATTTACTCATATTCAGAATTTTTATGGTTCTTCTTTTGGATGCAAAGCGCTTGTCCCGGCCTTTCTCTCAGTCTGGAAAGACATGCTGGAAACCATTTTTTGACAGATGCTTCAAAACCGCTTCCCGCAGCCTTCACTATTGTTCATGGAGATGGATACATCACCCGCGAAGGTGAGAAAAGTCACTCGGGGTTAAATCTGGACTATAGGGATGCACGTACTTTGATATTGATTCGCAATATGTAGTGTCGAATTATTGTGGTGTTATATCAAGATTGTTGCACGCAAATGTGACCTTTTGCGCCAGATAAAAATTAGTAATCACCAGGACATATTTATAGCATTAGGTTATTAGGATATTGTTGTGTATGCAGATAAACTGTTAATTGAGTATAAATATTTCCGAGCAGAAGAAACCACTTTTGCATTTGGGGGGTTGGTTTTCTCATAGAGCTTCGCTGTTTGCTTTCAAGATGAAGTTGATATGAAAGCAAAATATCAAAGCAGCATATTGTTTGACGAGGGATGCCTTCATTAGAGTCATAGGGATACTAAACTATCTCGATTTGCACATTACTCACAAATAGGAACCGGGAGGGATGTCCTTGATATTTGTACCACGTGTAGATGATGTATTAAACTAATAAATATCACAAAACCAAAAATTTCTGTGTTAAATTATGGCTGTAAAAATAATTATCATTCTTTATTGAATAACCCTCGTATTTTATAATTTTCACAAATCGTTTATTTTAGATTAGAAATAAAATATTAACAGACGTCATATTGAAGATTAAATACATAAAGCGATAATCAAATTATAATTATACATTCATACCGTATTAGAATAAATTATGATGATTTTGAGAAGCCAGTAATCTAGAAGTAAGATCAATCCCTCGGTCGTTGCAGGCCACGATCAATTCCTTTCATAACATGTTTCCTAAATGAGATTTTTTTACTTATATGGTATATAAATACCATGGCATTTAAGATCCAAATATCCCAGAACACCAACATTATTATAAACATCTATTATTGAAAATATCGGTTGCATAGGATTCAGGTGGAATCTATTAAAATTAACTCCACAAATGTTCTTCACAACATTTTCAAATTCAGTCTAATTATTATGTCACTGATTGCATAAAATTATTTATTTATTTATTTATTTATTTTTCGCTTATAAAATATCTTCCTCCACAATTTATTTCATTATCACATTCTTTATACACGCTGACGTTTTCACTTAGAACATAATCTTGTCTTCACATTTAGATTTTGTTTACTCATCCATACTCTGGATACGACTACACTCGCTGATCCGTCTCTCTCACGTCCTTATATACGCGAAGATAGTAACAACCTGGAATCTCAATTCAGGCACTTCTCGGATTTAAGATCCAGCACAAGAATGCATCACAATATCATATTTGGCTCATTTAGTGTCTATGAGTGATAAATAGTACGTGTCTTAATGTTCGTGTTATATAAGAGGATATCCCGAATTGAGCTGATAAATCATCCGGAGAGACCCCTCCATAAATCACGTGGTTTTAAGCATGTAAATATGATCCAGTGTGTTAAAAATCCTCTCCCGACAGGTTACTCTAAGGATTAGGATGATTGGGGCGCATACAAAGAGAGAAATTAGTCTAAAGTAATGTTGCATATTTATGGACAAATTTGGAAGATGTATGTCAGATATCTATAATCTTAAGGTAAACAAGGAAACAAATTTAACCAGGTGAACATAAAATTAATATGCAAAAATAGGTTTTATTTTAAAGAAGTGTTTTCTATTAATATATGATTTCGACTTAAATTTTCGTTGCATTATTCTATAATTTATGCTGACTCACTGACACTGCCCATCTCAGAGGTTCATGGCCACGCGAACATAAGATTTCTCTCAGACAGCATTTTTCAAATAATTCCCTATACAATTCACCTTCCTCAAATTATGGTCGTTCATATTCTCCCATCTCATTCATTATCCACCCAATGGACGCTTGCCCTCTGTTTTCCTACATGTTTCTATGCTCTTCTTTGATTTTCAATTCGAGCCACATGTTCTGTCCGTCGTAGGCTACCAGACTTAAATGTTCTTATTTCATCAGGTTTTTCTCACTGTTAAGTAATTTTCTCCAATTACCTGTCTGTCCATCTCTCTTTGTTCCAATCATTTTTATAAGCACTTTATTTTCATACACTCTTAATTTGTCCTCCTCTCTTAGGCTAAAGTACGAGTTAATATTTCCCACCTACACAGTATAACTGGAAGACTAATTGAAAGAATTATTTTTTTAAATATTTTTTTAGAAATGTTGGGATGGCAATATTCCCTTTAATGCATAATAGGATGTGTTTCCAGTGTGGAGCCCATGTTTAATTTCTTCTCCGCTCATTCCTGTTTGTAAATATTGTTCATTGGATAATTAAGTTCCACCACTAGCAGTACTTCAAAATTTCCCTCATTTGTTAAGTGAGCGTTCCTGTTTTTCTATGTTTAATCACATACTTCATTCTATTGATGTTTATTTCCAGCTAGAGTTTTAATGTTATTCAATATTAGAGTGACTGATTTTAGTACGTTGTATAATTATGACTAAAAGAGATATCGATCGAAGGAGAAGGGCTGGTAACTCACTTCCAAGATGTAATTTCTCAATTACTCACAGACACATTCACGAAGTAATAAAATTAAGAATAGATACAAAAGTGAATTTACAAATCTGTCATAAGACCAATTCTAACATATGGTTGTGAATGCCGAACAGAAACTAAAAAAAAAAAGAAATTAATGAAACAACCGAAATGAAAGTTTTAAGGAAAATCGTAGGAAAATCGCTGAGAGAGAAAATTCGCAGCTCTGTTACTAGAGAAGAATGTAGAATTGAACCTATAAACCTCTGGATAAATGATAGAAGACTAAATTGGAACGATCGCATAGATAGAATGGAGAAGAGTAGATTAGTGAAGAAATTACGTGACTGTACACCTCAGCAGAAAAGGCCTTTAGGAAGACCACAACTACGATGGTAGGACGTCACCATACCCCGGACCTGAAGTGAATAAATACGCAACAAGCTGCCAACTTTCATGCGTAGAGGAAGAAGAAGAAATATAATTATACTTATGTTAATACTAATGACAAATATTTGAACTGGTTAATATTGTACATATAGAAATTACATTTTTGCATTAACATTTGCGTATTTGGATGAAAGCCGAAGTATCTCAAAATTAACTTCACATTTAACATTTCAAAAAAATATTTAACATTTTTTTCACAAATAATTTGCTGCTAAAAGAGTAATTTCCTTCACAATTATTCTATTACTCAGTTATTTCCACTCGCTGATCTTTTCACGCCATCTTGTCTTCACACATAGGTCTCGTTTACTTGTCCACACGACTGGCTCGTCACAATACGTATAATGAAATGGAGAAGTACATAAGTTCGTAGTAAGCATTCGGAATATGTTCTATGCGATTAACAAAGTATTATAATATTACCGACCTCTAAAACTTGAATTTCATATAATAACTTCCTCATACATAGGTCTATATGCGTCAATTTCAGTGTCAGAGAGTTGGCGCAGACAGTAGGGTTTAATCCTCGTATTTGGGAAAGTTCCGTGACACAATATGTATCTCTTTTCCGGATAACTCCCAATAACAATTCTTGTCTTTCAGCTCATTGAT
Source organism: Diploptera punctata (assembly GCA_030220185.1). Lineage (NCBI taxonomy): Eukaryota > Metazoa > Arthropoda > Insecta > Blattodea > Blaberidae > Diploptera > Diploptera punctata. Next base: position 857,197 of record JASPKZ010003871.1, on the reverse strand, counting down.
ACCAAGAAGATCGGGTAACGCCAGGTAATCATCAGGGGGTATTAAAAAATAATTACGATATAAACTTATAATTATTATTCATTTTACTGATTGAACTAAACACTTCATTTATATAGGCGTAGCAGTGCACGCCGGTTATTAGCTAGTTAACAATATATCAATGGATTTGTTCAAGAAACATTATAAACACATCATCTGTATACACGTACAGATTCCTGACGAGATATGATATTAGATTGGATTAGTAAAGATGATTTCGGGTTTTAAGACCCTAACATGGCCACTTTATTTTATAACCCATCTTTACTTTATGGAATGAATGAGATGAAATCTACTCTACGAAGATATGTAGTCTGTTACGGTGATCCTGGTTTCACACACATCGAGCATTCACACACACACTACTCGTATACCGCCATTTATTTGGGCTGGGTCCAAGGCCTTGAGGAGGCTAAAACCTTCTTTTTTGCCCTATTCTGCTGTACCTTGATACATAGGCTTGGAGGCATGAGAAAGTATTTAATTTTTACACCATTAGTTCATCACAACGGGAGAACCCCGAGATAAAACCGAAAAACCCCGGTGTGGCCCATTATCAATATCCCTCTGGTACTACCAGGAATCGAAACGGATTCCAATTGGAGCAGCCGCGCGCTTCAGTCACACAACCACCGAGACCGTATCTTGGACGTTAGAGAGTCTATAAATGACTATTTAACTCATGCCCCAAATGGGAGTCAATGACCAATCACGTTTCAATGATTCCTGTTTTACAACCAATCAGAGTCGTGTTTCACCAAATATTTTATCAGTGTTATAATTACCATATTAAAGAAAGCTCCTCCTTACAATATTGCGTTCATTGGCAATAAATAGTATGATCTGGTTGCAGTGATAAACAAATGAAGCAGTAGAAGCGTACCTATCGTTTCTCATTTGTTTTCAAACATCGCCGTTTACATTAAATATATAAATATTTTAAAATAACTATAGTTAAATAATGATTTGTGAGTAAACAGCTTAATTTTATTCGTTAAATAGTCCTAACAAATGCCACTCTTGATTTCCAAATTCTCTAGATAAATTCACTCCTCACTTCGTGAGTCGTGAATTTATCGATAATTTGGAAATCACTCGTGGCATTACTTATGATAATGCAATTAAAAATGTGATTTATTTGGAGACCAAGAAACTAAATAATTTGAATACTTTAATGAAGCGATACAATAATGCATGAACGTAGGAAGGGAAGTAGACTGTGTCCCTTTTGTTAATAAATTGAATAGTTTTACATAACTTGATGTCTATGTAATTATGATGTAACACTAATATTCCGACCTTGAATTAAATGGATTCACGAGAATCGGTCGCAAGATTACCAACTGTGCATTAATCTACTAGCGATATTTCCACTGAGAATATCCGTTTACGATATACTATATCCTATTGTTGTTTAAATTTCCTACGATAATTTCTCCCAAGAAAAAGCAATTGTATAAAAATGTTAATAACAAAACACAAAAATCCTGATTATTCTTAAGATCTACTTATTTTTCATTAAATTAATCGAAGTTGGCAAAATATCACTCACATTTATTATTTTTAAATCGTAATACCTTGATAACATAAAGAATCTTCTTGGTAATATACGAGCGTCTGTGAGTCTGTCCTTTATGGACTCAAAAACTACCTGACCGATTGATTGGAATTTTCACCATCATTTAGAGAATTCCTCTGGGACAATTAACATATATAACATAATGTCATAAGTACTGTAGGGCCGGATCTAAGAAAAATGTGCATAGGTGCATTAAAAAAGACTAATTTTGGACGGTTAAATTTCTTACGCTGTAGAAACCAGAACAAAAACACTAAATTAACACAGAATTAAATATCTAAAAAAAATTCTACAAAAAATATTAGCGACAGCATACGGATAACTCAAAATAACCTTTTTTGTCATTCAGCTCAGTGATGCCAAGACGATCGAGATAAGTAGATTCCCGGGTAACGCCAGTTAATCAGCATGTGGTATCTAAAAATAATTAGGATATACATTTATAACGATTTTTATTTTTTACTTACTCAACCAAATATAAAATCACATTTCGTTTATTTAGGTATAGCAATGCACGCCGTGTATTAGCTGGTTAAATGCTTTTGTTTGATGATTGGTTTTGTTTATAATAATGCGAAACATAAAACATTGCCTTGATTAATTTCACATCCACCATTGTGCTGCCGGGGAAACATCGTTTGATCACCGATTTGGACAAGATTCCTGGGTGAGGTTTTTTCGGCGTTTTTCCCAACAGTAAAAGAATGCCGGGAAATTTTAAGGTCTAAATATTTCCTGAACACCACTTTCGTTAATATGAATGCATGAATGAATAGTGTGTCTTGTCTCAAATGTTCGTGTTGTCTCGGAGACGACCTTGATATTGAGCTAATTACACATGCACTGAATGTCTTTGTATGATCAAATAAATGCAATCCAGAGTAAATTCCTCTCCTGGCAAATCGTGATCCTATATGGATTGTGTGGTGTGGGCACGTAAAAGTAATCAAATTAATAGATTAAATCTTAAAAAAAAAAACAAATATTTATTTCATATCTTTAAACTACGCGGTTCCAATTACATTTCCTACTTCTCAAGATGTTTTTTGAAGGTTAATAACGATATGAGAAATTTTAAGGATATAATTATAAGGGCCATTCTATCTTAACACATGTTGCACTTTACCTATTATTTCCATCTCATATATCTTACTTTATAAATGCGGCAATAAAATGCGTTAATAGTTCAATTGGAATCTTACATACTGTACATAATACGTATACTATGAACATTCATTAAAACGAACTGGAAATTTATAACCACAGAAGTAAATGTCAATAAAATTAAACATATTGCCACACATAAAAATTCATTACATAGGCAAATGGAAACAGATAGTTTTGACAAATGAAGGAAATTTTTGAATAAGTGGCTGAATTAAAATACTTAGGGACAAATGACTACAAACGGAAATGAGGTGCACAAAAAGAAACATATGCTCAATTCTGAAAATACATGCTACTGTGCAACACACGTACTCTTGTTGTCCCAATTTCAGTCAAAAAAACGCTAAACTGAAAATATATAAAATTATTATTCTCCCAGTTATGGTATAGGATGTGAAATGTGGAATCTTACTTTAAGCTTAAGAATAAAGTTCTCAGAACAATGTTTGAACTAAAATGATATGAGAAGACCACAATGATATTACTCGCTATTTAATAAAGGGGGGATACTATTTCATCCCATAACCTGTTTAAATTACACTATATTATATTTTACATTAATGTCTTTAAAAAATTGAAATAGATACTAGTTTCTTAAAACAAGTAATTTTCTAAATACATTTCCACCAATATCTATCTCAATGAAAGAAACGTATTAAAAACATTTGCACCAGCATTTCAAATTTAGCTACAAATTGAACATATAAATGTCAACTATTTACTTACGTATCTCTTTTGGTCCGTTGTTGCCAGAATTTTTCCCAGAAAGAGGAACGGTGTTTAATCCTCAGGACGCTTGTGCTGAGGGTTCTGGGCAATTTATCTCTTGTGTCGTCCCCGCCGTCGTCATCGGGGGCAGTCCGCTCCGCCGGGGCAGACATTCCCGATAGAAGAGACGGGGACGAAGAAATGGCCAATCCACTGCTGCGACCCCCCAATGTAAACCCCCTCAAAATTCCATCCGTTTCCGCCTCAGCCAGGTTGCCAAAATATTACAATAATATTTTGACAAAAACTAAACTATTAAAAATAACCACTTTTAATTTTTTTGCAGCAAATTTGCCTATTGCACTTCATTTTTTAATGTATAAACACTAGTTGTTTGTCATTAATTTGAAATTGTATTTCAAGATAATCCACATTTCTTATTTTAAAATGTACAATTGAATATGTAACTGGTTTGTGGTTATTTAATTAAAACATAAAATGTTAAACTCTTTTTCACATACGCATACACTGCTGTTTTCACAGACCACACGAAAGCTTACGAACTGATTGCAGAAGTTTTTATGTTAAGTTCAATGGAAAACGATCAGGCTGCCATCTGTAGGCGACGCACGGAGCCCCGAGTTTAACTGATTCTGGAGCTCCGGAAACAGCTTAGGAATTGTGTGGAGGTAGCTCGCACTTGTGCGCATGTGCAGTGTCAGTAACATAACACAATAATACAATGTAACAAAGCCATCACGGTGCTCTTGTATTATGTTACCAACTTATGGTAATATAACAGCACTGATGCCTATATTATGTTGTGAAAACTGTAAAGAGCAGAATAATAACAAATCTTACTCGTACGTAACTTTTCATTAATGAGGAAATCGGAATCTAAACAAGTTTATATAATACAAAACTTTTTAATTTATACGAAGGTCAATATTTTACATATTCTAATAGACGGGATGTTCCCACCCATTGTATCACATACGTTATTATCTGCAATAAAATTATTTATTTTATGTAAATTCTTATTTATAGACGCTTTATCCAATGAAAAATTTTGGACCGAAATTATATGTACAGACAGACGAATAGAGAATACTTCATAACAGTAAGCTACATGATTTATATAGGAAATCAGATATAATAAGAGTAGTTAAGTGTCGTAGACTTCGATCGGCAAGGCATGTGGCAGGAATGGGGAATGAAAGAGGGACATGGAAGCTTCTTATAGGAAAACCAGAAGGAAAACCCCCAGTTGGTAGACCAAGAATGAGATGGGAGAATAACATTAACCATGATATGAGGCAAGTAGATTGTACAGGGCATTATTGGAAAACAATAGATCAGGATAGGAATGAATGGAGAGCGTATGTCCGCGTGGTCATGAATGTACGGGTTCGACATTGCTAATGAGTTAGTTTAACATCTAGGATTATAAGTTTTGTACAATAGTTCTAGATTTTTATCAATTTTTTTTGTATTAAGAAGTTGATTGATTTATTTTTAAATATACTACGAAATGATTAGGCTTAGGATTTCTAGATGTAATTTCCATGATAGGACCTAAAATAAGTAAACCAAAAGGGCTCATAAATAGTATCTATTGAATATTGAAAGTGTACAAAAATAAAATGCTAGTATCTGTGAAGCAAAGGATTTTGTTTAATCCAGTGTTGTGATTTAGTGGTAGGCCTAACGTCGTTGCCTCAGGCAAGCTGGGCTGAGTTTGATTCTCGGCCAGGACAAGTTTTCTAGGTGAAGTTTTTTTCGGGGGTTTTCCTCGACTATAAGACGAATATCAGATAATTTTAAGATCTTGATAGTTCCCTAACATAATCTGCCCAACAGAATCATCCATATCATGTTCGCCTTATTTATTGATGTAAACGTCTGTGTCCTACTAATGAAATTTCAAGCCAGCATTTGCCTTATCGATTGAGAAAAACTAAGGCACTTTGGTTGGTCAACTCCGTGGTTTGACCTCGTTATCTCACGATTATGTGTATCAAACTCTACCACCTGGGCCAACTCTCTGGGTAGAAATAACTATACTAATGTATTATTTAAAATATAAAACTGATCATATTGATAATTTAGTCTAAGGTTTCTATAATGTAACACCAGAGAACACTCAGTCTCATGTAACATTAATTAGACTACAGTTTCCCATCAAGTTCCCATGTCCCCGGGATCAAAGTGTTAATTTAAACTTGCTGGGATCCATTTATTTTTGAGGATGTAAAAATCTTACTATGGAAGGGACGTAAATCTGTGGGTCCGAATCGTAGCGTGAAAGAACATCAAGCCTCAAATAAGAAGATTGCGAGCATTTTTTTCTGTATTTAACAGGTATCTTGGAAATGCGAATCAAATGACATGACTTTTAAAGGTCGTCATTAATTAATGATATTATAAGAGAAAAACTCTTTTTTGTTGTATCCATACTGCAGGATTTTGTCGTGATCATTAGTGTAAAAACCACACTAATTCATAAATATTTGAATCTTATATTCTCGATTACATAACGGAACAAATAAGGTATAAGACATATATATATATATATATATATATCCTATGTTCCCAAATCGCGTACCACTCGTTTTAAAAGAAGGGTGCAGTTATCTGCTACAAACTTTCAGAACTTGATAAAGATATATAGATGGAAAGCTCTGAGGACATTTATGTTCAGTTATTTGTGATTTCTGACACGTGAATGAGTTTTAAACACGCCGAAATGATATTCACTTTCTAAGAGTTATCAAGTAAGTTGCATTCACTTTTATTATATTACAAGTTTACTATCCCACATAGCGTAACATTCGTTTGTGAATGGTTTGCGAACTAATGGCGTGTAATCTCGCGTACACTGGCTTCACGTCAGTCTGAGGGGTCTAGGAGAGCAGCTGTTACCCTAAGTGCTTCGTTTACTAATTGTTCCTGACTATATATAGTTAATATCTACGTCCGTGCAACGTAACAACAGCGCTGCTACGACTGGAGGTAAACATTCCTCTGTGTCGTATATAACATAATTATTTTGTTTTGAAAATATATGTAGCGAATAGTACAATTATCAGACAGTAGGCTACTCGTGCATAAGTATTATATTTTTTTTAATTTAGTTTGTAATGAGTAAGGAAGTAGCCATAGATTATTAGAAAAGTGTGTTGGCCCTAATATCGCCCATTATATATTTTCTCATATGGCAGAATGCCCCATTGTCACGGATTGTTTTCATATGATGGACAACCTTCCGATGTGTAACAAATGTTGTGAGTACTTGAAAAATATGATAAAACAAACAAAAAGCAAAAAACTCATTTTACGTAACATCATGCGGCAAGCAATAAGTTATTTCTGTATTTCAATTGTCTTAAAATTTAACATAGGTATTTCAAATATCACAATTCATTTATTAATATAATAATTGTATTTTAATGTGTATTCCTAATTAAGTTTAGCTCTTACTTCTGCAAATGGTTCTTGTACAGTGTCTACATGCAGCCGGCTATATTTGTAACCCTAATTTATTATTCTAATACTACACTAAAAATAAAATTTTACATATACAATGTATTAATTACATTGTAATATTCCATACTATAGCTGTTTTTAATTTTGATACCGCTAAAGCGAACCTTCAAGCTACAATTTACCGCACGTGGGCGATATTTGGACAGTATAACTTAAATTCCATTTTGCACTGAGGAATATATAATTTTCACGAACCCAATTGAAAATGTTTCTAAAACTTAATGTTTTTTTCGATATTTTCAGATTTTATGTATTATATTATCAACACACCGACACACGTTTAAACCTGTTTTAAAATTGCACGTGATATTTGTAATTCGATAAGGCAATTTATAGTTATTTATTTTACAAGGATTGGAACAGAAGTTTTATAAATGAGTTCAGAATTTCGGAACGAGCTCATGAAACATTTCTAGTCATTGCCGTTTGCAGAATTTTATTCCATATTAGGTCGAAATTAACTATTTTAAATGAATATGGTTTAAGACGAAATCGTGCATTCATAATATTTTTATACTAGCACATATCTTTGAGTGACATAGAAAATTTAATATAGCAACCCACATGGCTTTGTTCATTACTAAAAAACTTTTGAAACTGTTGACGGAGTACGGCTTTGGGAAGTTCTAACAGAAATTCCAGGACATCTAATTCGTGAAATACATAGCATGTATGAAAGTAGAAATTAATAAAACTACAAGCAGAGAATTCAGATTAGTAATCCAAGGGGTTAAATAGGGCTGTCCAATGTCCCTTACTTTGCTTAACGTTCGTAAATTACAATAACACACATTATGATTAATGACTATCCACTTAATACATTACTTTATGCAGATGACCAGATTATTTAAGATGATTCTGAAAATAATTTACAGAAAAGCTGCATATACTTTATAGTAAATAGGAAATGTTTATAACCTGAAGATATTTAAATCGAAAAGTAAAAGAAAACTGAAGTGAAAGTATTTGAAGAAAAAAATCACAGATCTAAAATTATTATTAATAACAAGTGAATTAATTCAATTACTTCGGATGTAATCTCTCCTACATAAACGCTAGGTATGTTGACATATCTTTGTTATATGATCAGAAACATGGACTTTTACATAAAATAAACTCCGAGAAAAAGAAGCAGCTGAGATGAGACTGCTACGACCCATAAGGATACATGGAATCAATTATTATATTACCGCATATTCGTGCCTCCAGAAATAATATTACAAACAACTGAACAAGAAGGGATAATAACTTTCTAAATATAAGATTTCATAAACTGTTCTGATAACCAAAGTGTTTTAGAATGTAAAACTGAATAAATAAATAATACATGGATACGTAATAAATATGATTGTAATGTGGTAAAATGTTATTTCATATGGACATAGAACTAAATCGAAGATCATTTATTGTATCAGAAACCGAATATTAAGGTTACATTAAAGTTATGACAAAGATTTTGAATTTTGAATTATATCCTTTGATATCTTAGCAACATCTAAACTTGAGCCCATTTTAAAATGTAATTGAATTACGTCGTTGTTACTTTGACAGTTTAATGATTAATTACATTTCATAAAAATTACAATCTTTCTCTCTTAGAAGACTGGAAACAGTGTTTTCTAGATTAAACATATAGAAGGAGGGTTTCAAACATTTTGGATAACTTCACACTTGCCTAAACTTAATAAATGTCTATAAGCGTGTTTAGCAGATAGATGAAAGAGCTGATTCATAAAGTATGTGCAAAACAAACTATAATTTCTTAAACAAACCAAAAAGGTTAATTACATTGAAAACAATTAATCTTAGAATGATAATCCCATAACGAAAATGCTGTATTTTGGTAGTAGCATTAACGAAACCAATTTAATAAAATTTATAAAAATACTACGTACAATCTCCAAAAGGGAAATATCGCCATTGTCTATGAACCGCATGAAAGTAATGATTGATTTCTCTACGTTATCCTTGCCACAAACGATGTAAGCCTACCATATTATCTCAATCCTCTTTTAGTACTTCAGGGGAATTTTTCATACAATTCTTATGATTTCTCTGCAACTATTCTTTTGCATGTTGATTTCATTTTCTTTTTCTTCTTTCTATCCATCTTAACGTTTTGAGACATTGCCATGATTTGGGGGAATGCCTAAAACCATTCAGGACTTCGTATTGGGGCGATTTAGAGAGAACATTGGAGCAGGTAAGTATGCAGCCGTAGTGGGCATTTATGGAGATATAACCATTTGCCTTCCTTTTTATGCAAGGCATGAAGCTGTGAACTTGGTATATGATTAAAAATGTTATATTTCTATAAATTTATAAACAATTATGTAAGAATTTAATTTTAACGTGTACATTATTATATATATTTTTGCGGTATACATTACCAGCGACATTAAATTAAAATCTAACCAATCCAAATTCACAATAAGACACAGAGCTTACAAACTGACTGGTCACATGTATTGGATTACAGAAAAACGATCTAAAAGACAGCGGTTTTCGATATTATTATAGCAGTTTTGTGGAAATAGAAAAATTAAAACTCGTGGTCGTAGTTTCTGCAATCCGCTAATTATATCAGATCCAAACGATCTATTGATCAGCGCTTTAAACGTCCCCTACAATATAGGTAAAATTTAAGGCAACTGACCGATCGTCCAACGCCACATTTTGAACAATTGTCTTTATCCTTCTTCATCTATCCTATCATCGGGGTAATGTAATTCCGCTTTCAAAGAGCTCCAACTTAAGAAGTGTGTTACAGTACCCCCAATGCCAGAGAAAATACTAGAAAGTAATAAACACAACCTGGTAGCATTGATAAAAGAAGAAAAGAAAATCGAACAGTACATAATGTTACATCCCTAAACAGATCATTTACATTTTTAATGTTTATTTATATTTGTATTGCATTTAGGATTTTATTTTGTATATATTGTACCTTTCCTTAGTTTTTTTTGTTTAGTGTTTTTAGTTTTTATTTATTTATTTATATGATATCATTAAGATACCCTACTGTAGTTTAAGATTGCTAATTAGGTGTACAAAACAAGCTTTTTCTATGAAATAAATTAAATTCACTTAACTGTTCCTCATGTATATTGGAATGTGTTTTTATATTTTAAAATAGGTTCACGTTTTATAAAAATAAAATACATATACTTTTAAATGATAAGTATACATATCATTCTGGCCCATCTAAAACAATAAAGGCCTATCTGATAACTTCAAATCTTCTATTGCTTTTTTCGGCATTTTAAAATCAGGGAAAACACTATATGCTCTTGTTATTCTAACTTTGTGCTAAATTACAGTATGTTAATTCCGTAACATGTAGGCTATTATTGTCTCAATTTTTTTAATTAATTGCTGTTTATAGGCCTATACCTCACGAACATTTCTAGTACAGTAAAAGCTCCTCGTTCGCGGGAGATATGTTCAGCAAATATGCCCCGAAGACAGAAACCGCGAATATGGAATGGTAATTTGAATGGGTTCCAAAATAAAATAAACATTATCAAAATAAAATCAATTAATGAGAGATTTTGAACAGTTATCCTTTTACTCCACATTATACATTGCCAACAAGGCAAAAGAGAAGCGTGTCATTCAATCAAAATTGTTGCTACGAATGACAAGTTGAAATAATAAAACACAGTTCGTGGTGAGGGTGGCATTTGTCAACGAACATAGCGGCACGTGAAATACAGCGGCGGTGACTTTTCACAACGAACTTTAGGTTTAGTGACAATAAGGTTTGTTTTACTTTGATATTAATTTGTCCATTTGATTTGAACCACTCTTTGTAAAAGCCGCCTTGACACGTTCCTGCAATAAAAAATGTTGCCAATGCGTTAATAAAGGCTACTAATCCTTCTAATATACCGACTGGATCCGTGAATAAAAATAAAATTTTAACCGCGAATACAGGAACTGTGTCACAATTTTTTAACCCGCGGATAAGGGATCCGCGAATATGGAGCTTTTACTATAGTCGTATATACTCGAATTTGAAATATACGATTACATTAGAGTTAATATTCTGTTTCCCACCAAATAATTCTTTATTTGTGTACCGGTAATTATTTCACCTTAAAGTTTCTTTGACTACTGAATTGATAAGTACCATAATTATTTTTAATTCAACGACGGCCTTTAACAATTCAAGTCATTAGCGTCGAATCTTTTATTAGTAATATAACCATTGTGTTATTATTTAATTGTAATATTTTTATTGTGTTTTCTTTATGTAATTGTAATGTTATTGCTGTTTTTGTTTATTTTTCTTTACACTAGTAGCAATTATTACTTTCTTGTAACGGACTGTCAACAGCACGTAGGCCTACGGCTTACTGCCCGTGCGACCCATATTTGTAAATAATATTGTAAATATCTTACTTTTTTGTCTAATAAAGTCCTACTACTACTACTAGTAATATGAGTATGTGTGCTAATGCCACCCACTATTAGACTAAACGTTGTTCACTCGCTGGTTGTACATATAACAAAACAAACTGCCACGCTTTAAATTTAGTTCTGTACTTAGAGCTAAATAAAACTAGCATATGTTGATAGTAACTATTTCAGACAGCCACTTTACATATGTTACTTGGCAGGTGCACAAGGAGCAGTCTGTTACGGAAGCGCAATGCCTACAATCCCAGCCGAACTACGTAATTAATATGGCCTTGTCTAAAGAATATAATCCGTCATAATAATACACAATATTTTAATCGCAACATTTATGTTTACGATAATTAAAATAATAGCCATAATTGTATTATATTTTAGTAACGTTTGCTATGAATAAGCTATTTTATATATACTTTTTTTGTCCAATGTCATCAGGTTGACTTTTATGACATTTGTGGCTTTCTCGCCTGGTATTGTCGAATTATAATCCATTTCATAGGTTGGGGCCCCTGCAAAGCAGGTGTTACGTTACCTCGATGCTATGATGACAATGAAGCGCCCGTAGAGTCCAGTATAGTAATTTAAATTCCAGACCATGGGCAACCAAAGGAAAAATGTCTATGGTCTGACCGGGAATCGAACCCGGGACTTCATGACTGTAGTCAGAAACCCTGACCATTAGCCCATGACACTGTCAGCAGTGGTATAACGAAAGCATAAGCGCTGGAAGTTATCTGCATCAAGGCACGAATGTATAAAAATTGGATTGCACACGCCTCCATACCGCTAAAGTTAATTGTTAACATAGACTTGATTCATAATTACTAACTCATTGGGAATTATATCTTTAGTTTGCAAACACTTTCTCCTTCAGTATGGCGCATACAAAGATTTCCAACGGGGAAATATCAGCTGATCTTCGTGCCCAAACTTTCATGGAAATGTAAAAATCTTCAAACGAAGATCGATACTGCTCTCTTTTGATATACTGTAGAGCCTTTAATGCTGTTTTTGGAAGTGTGATACGTTTTCTTGATGAAAACTGCAAATGAAGAATTTTAGGTCATCCAACTAATTTACAAATGCATTGTAGGCTATAACATCTATTACCGTTTTGTGAAAACTGGACTGGCAAAATAGTCTAATCCGCCAAGGTACGTTGTGCAGGAAATTACTCCGATCAGTTTTAATTTATATTTTAAAAATAAGGGGACTATAGAGCATTATAAAGCTACTAATGCAATCTTAATATTAATCACATAAGCTAATAACTATTTTCTATTATAATTTCAACTGCTATCAACAGCTGGTGTTTGTAATTAAACTTTATTCCATAAGAAATTGAATTAACAATCTCTCTAGGAACAGGACATCCAAAAATGAAACCCGTGGTCCTCCAGGTTCTGAATTGTGCACTGGAGGAGCACCAACTTAAAAAAAAATGCTAGATCACCCAGCGATAAGAATCGGAAAGTAGCCGACGGGGGTCGAAGAGACGAATACAGGTGTAACAGTCCGTGATGATGATGATGATGAAGAGAAGAAATTTAATTATTATTTAACATAGGTCTAAGTACGGACAGGTTGTGACAAAAAAGTACAACTTGAGTGTGTATTGTTCAAATTTTGCTTTGAAAATGTGTGATCCCATGATTTTGCCTATAGGTGAATCTCCATTAAAATTCTAAAATCAAAATTAAATTACCAGATGGAGAAATAACAGAACACATAAACACAAGCAAAGTTGTTCGACAAGGATGTGGATTATTTCCACTCTTATTTAATATATATATTAACAGAATAGTGCAAGAATGGAAACAAACAGTAAATAGTGGAATTTAAATAACTAGGAATAAAATAATTCAAACAATATTATATCCTGATGATCAAATAATATCAGATTCCGAAGATAGCTTACAAATAGCAGCGTATCAATTATTCAAAATTGCCAGCAAACATAACATGAAAATTTCCACTTCAAAATCCAAAACAATGGCAATGTGTGGAAAAAAACATACAACGGGTGAAAATAAAATTGAGATTTATGGAAAAATTATAGAACAAGTGTCAGATTTATCTTACTTAGGAAGTGTATTTGCAGAGTATAAGAGTGACATTGATTCAAAATTAAAAAAATATAATAAAATTTATGGGGTTATATGAAGACATTTTGGTAAACAGATGAGGACAGATACGAAACTAAGATTACATAACATCACATCAAAAGCTGCTCTAAAATACGGAAGTGAAATTTGGATTTTAAATAAAAGAAACTCTCATAAACTTCAAGTAAGCCAAATGCGCTTCTTACGATCATTGTTAGGAGTTAATAGACTGGATCACCAAAGGAACACTATTATCAGAGGAAAACTTGGAGTAACAAGTTTAAATGAAGATATACAAAGATACCAACAAGAATGGAAAAATCATCTGAGGAGAATGGCAAGAAATAGACTTCCAAAATTGGCATTCCAATATACCCCAACGGGACATAGGGACCAAGGAAGACCAAAACATCGGTGGAAAGATCAAGACCATCTTCGCTAGGTTTACCGTACAGGCCACATGGCCTAAAACGAATTTGTTCATGATCATGATGATGAATCTCCATTAAAAATTCCTGAATAGCATTTCTATTCAGTATTTTCAATCCTGAATTTGAATAAAACTCTCTCAATTGGTTGTCCTTTTTTGCCACAGAGTTGTCCAAGTTTAGAATATTTAATTAACAAAGCATATCTGGATAATATTGAAGAATACATTTAAGTCATTTTTATGTTATTTGTGCAGGTATAAAACCCATACGTCCCTTATATATACATGGGTGCGATTCTTTCCCTGCACATGTGAGTGACATGTGGTCAACACATCGCCTCAATGAAACATTTAGTAGACAACTAGGGTATTATTTGGATGGGAAAGGCTGGTTAAATTTTGCTCAGAGGCACTAATTTAGGCTTGAGGTTCTTTTACAAACCCGAAAATCTTCAAACTCGGAATCCACAGCTACAAGTCCCTCTCGGAGAACGTCTTGCTTGGATTTTCCACCCAAAAAATCCATCGACCCCGGCAGGCTTTAAACTCGCAACTCTTGGGACTAAAGGCAAGGAGTGGTAGACAAGGCCTTAAGGCCTTAACTCTGCCAGGTAAAATAAAGCTATTATTATTATTATTATTATTATTATTATAACCACTGGACAGCAGAGACAGACTTGGTTATTCATTTTAATAGAAGAGACTAGTGAGCAATAATTTCACTTGCTTGAAATGTATGCGTTGCACTCAGTGATTCATACTTTAATTTGAATCGGTTTGTAAACACATAAATGTAATTAAGACGACTGACTGGTAAGAACATATACAATCACTCAAACTCAAGTTTAATTAGTTTGGAAAAACTATGAGACCACTAGTCTACAACATCAACATAGCAGGACAAGTTATTTTAATATAACAATCATTGCTTCTAGACTAGACGTGTTGGTTATTTTATATGTTTTTTATATAACATTTTAACCCTAGAGCATCTAATATCCTGGATGACACTCTATTGTTTAACTATTTGGCATTATCACGGAACAACAGAATTGACATATAGAGTGAATCAATTTTTATTGTAACTTTCTTATCCGACCAGCATTCAAGATATAATTTTACAATTAAAATATGAATCTTATAATGAAGCGAAACAATTGAGAACATTACATCAGTTTCCAATACTCAAGACAACATTTTAAGTATTTCAACCAATATCAAGAAACAGGTCTACAACAGATCAGATTTTTAGTAGCCTATAAGACAAGTTTTAGAAAAGAAATGGGAATACAATGGTACTGTACATCAACTATATGTAGACGTCGAAAAATATATTATTCAATTAAGAGAGAGAAGTTATATAGTATCCTGCTGGAGTTCGGAATTCTAAAAAGTTAGTTAAACTTATACGAATTTGTCTAAACAGCACAAAGAGTAGGGTGCGTGTAGGCAAATAGTTTTCGGACAGTTTTGAAATCCAGAATGGATTGAAGCAAGGAGATGCACTATCTCCTTCTACTATTTAATTTTGTACTAGAGCATGTCATCAAATCTTTAGAGGATGAGGAAGGCCTACAACTCAATGGTATTAATAAGCTGTTAGTTTATGCTGATGATGTAGTACTATTGGCCGATAGCGAGGAGATACTAAATGACAACACGCACACACTATTGAGTAACACTAAGGAATTAGGACTGGAAGTAAATATGAATAAAACTAAATACATGGTGACACGTAGAAATGCATTATATAATGGAAATGGACAGCTAATGACAAATGAGGGAAATTTTGAGGAAGTGGCTGAATTCAAATACCTAGGAACAATAATCACAAATAGGAATGAGATGCACAAAGAAATTGAACATAGGCTCAATTCTGGAAATGCGTGCTATTATGCACTGCAGAGACTTCTGATGACCCAATTCCTTTCAAAAAACGTTAATCTGAAAATATATAAAACTATTATTCTACCAGTTATATTATGTGGGTGCGAAACATGGACTCTTACTTTAAGGGAGGAAATGACATTACGAGTTTTGAGAATAAAGTTCTTAGGAAATTTTTGGACCAAAGAAAGATAAACAGTAAGGTGAATGGAGAAGACTACATAACAATGAACTACATGGTCTTTATAGGAAGCCAGATATAATAAGAACAGTTAAGTCTCGTAGACTGCGATGGGCAGGACATGTTGCGCGTATGGGGAATGAAAGACGTGTATGGAAGCTTCCTGTAGGAAAGCCAGAGGGAAAACGCCCAGTTGGTAGACCAAGAATGAGGTGGGAGGATAACATTAACTATGATTTGAGGGAAGTAGATTATACAGGAAATGATTGGAAAGCATTGGCTCAGGATAGGGACATATGGAGAACTTATGTCCGCGCGGCCATGAACTTACAGGTTCGATAGTACAAGTGAGTAAGCAAGTATCATATGCTAAATTAAATTCATTTCTACCAATTCCAAAATATTGCGTTAATTGCCACATGGCTTGTTTACGTACCCAAGGGATTCATTTAAATCGTAGATACAGCCATGTTCGATCTTTAATGGTTATTTATTTTACCTGATGAGTAAAATAAATAACCTTTATCCACTTCACCAGGGTTAAATTATAGATACAGTATTAATTACGAATTATCTAGAACTTGATTAATAATGCATAATTAACATAGACTACACAATATACATATGACCACGAAGGAACAAAACATATTGAAACAATAATAAAAGTACCTAATAATAATAATAATATAATTTGATTAAATACTTGACTTGGTAAAGCATGTGCAAAATGTAAAAAGCTAATAAAAATATACCTGGAACATAGTTATATATTATATTGTCTAAGCAAATACGTAGTGTGCCTTTTTAAAACTGTTTTTTGAGTCGGGCAGCCCCTGATTTAAGAGGGGAGAGAATTCCAGAGTCGTTGTGCTGCGTCAAACTAAAATACTCATTGTGATATTGACTATTAACAAATAATACCTATAAGACGATTAAAGATTCAAGTTGGGGCGAAAACAATGCAATACGAATTATGAAGAGATGCAATATACTGTCTACAATCAATTAAAATTTTAGTAAATTACTCTAAGAGACATTACTAAGAATACAAAATAAGGATAAAATGAAAAGTATTCCTCAAGGAGTATAACTTTTTTTCAATGCCACCTGTTTGTCATTAGCCATTGCAGGTATTCTCTCCTGACACTGGCGTATTGTAACTCACTTCTGAGGTTGGGGCGCCTGGAAGGCGGAGTTACGCTGCCCCAATGATATGATGGGTGATGAAGATGGGTAATGATGCGCCTGGAGAGGCCTTAAACCTAAACTTAATGCAATGAGGTCATATTTGATAATGATGATGATGATAGCCAGAGACCGTTTGGGCCTTAAAGTATCCTGACATTTGTCTTACAGGTGAGGAAAAACCCCGAAAAAAAACCTCACCCAGGAAACTTGTCCCGAGCGGGGATCTCACTCAATGACAAAATAAATTTGAAGAGTGAGAAATATTACATTTAATACTAAATATCGAGTATTAGCTTTATTGGCTAGAAATGTAATGTCTTGATTTCCATTTTAAAGTGCTCTTATTTAAGAGACCGCTAGATGGCGTTAGTGGAACAAAGGTCCACTGCTACCTGGCGCACCAGAATCGTATTAGTATAAGAGAAATGTTTAAATCGAGATGCCTAATAGCTTAAATCGTTAAAGTACTTGTGTACAGAACCAGAGATATTGGGTTGAAATTCCGATTTAGCTATATTTTCTCTTCAAATTTTGTCATTGACTGAGAAGTGATAAATTTAATATTAAATCATTCTTGGTTGGTTATATTTTCTATTATGTGCAATTAAGAGGCGTTAATTTTATTAAATAACCTCCTTCATTTGTAGGTTCTCACGGGTAAGAGAGTGTTGTCATGGGTTTGTCTTGGAGTCGTACATTTTTTTTTGTGGATTTGAAATTTTCTTTCCGCTCCATGCGTGAGGTATTAAAAGAAACCCAGCTTAAGAACATTTTACTCTAATTGAATGCTACAATATTTATGACCCCTTCGCATAAACGGTTCTATTCTTAACGTGGGATCTGATGCTAAACATTTCCCAAAATAAGATCATTAATTAATTTATTTTGTATTCTTACTTATCAATTCATTTTATTTATTAATTAGCCAATACCCGACGTTCGCTGCTACAACTATATGAATTAAATGGGTTTTTATGTTTAGTTAAATAAGTGAAAAAAAAATATATCGTAATAATCAGTTTAGAAGTAGTTTGGTCGGGTTAGAGGTAAATTGGCCGGTTTACGGGTAATTCCATCGTTTTAGAGGTAGATTAATCGGTTTAAGGGTTATTTTATCGTTTTAGAAGTAGCTTGATCGGTTGACGGGTAGCTTCCCGTTTTAGAAGTAATTTAATCGGTTAAGTGGTAGTTTTGGTGGTTATAGAGGTAGTTTGATTAGCTACCGGTAATTTGGTAGTTATAGAGGTAACTTCATTGGTTAGGGGTATTTTGATCGGATATTTAGATTATGTACTATGCCGGCGGTAGCATTGCTGCCGATAGGGTTACCCATGCCGGACTGGTCGAAGGTGATAAGCCAGACGAAAAAAGTACCTTGGGCGAAAGAGTGACGATCTTTCACCGTAAAAATACAACCGTCAAGAAATGCGGACATGGGTTCAACTGGGGTAAAATTTTCCGGAGGTCAAATAGTCCCCCATTCGGATCTCCGGGCGGGGATTACCTCAGGGAACCCATGAGCTTATGTCCGCGCGGTCATGAACCTACGGGTTCGATAGTGCCAGTGAGTAAGTAAGTAAGTAAGTATTTAGATTATGTTTTTGGGTTAGATTAGGTATCGGTTAGATCAGGTTTCGGCCTGGTATTCATCAGGTATCGGTCAGGTTAGGTCAGGTCAGGTCTGGTTCGAGGAGGACAGGATAGGTTTAGATAGGTTCGGTTCAATTCGGTATGGTTCGGTTCGGTTAGGTCAAGGTTAGGTTAGGTTCCGGTTAGGATAGTGTTATGTTGAGTTAAGTCAGCTTTAGGTGAGTTTTAATTCAGATTAGGTTCCGGGTTAGGGTCCGGGTTCAGTTTGAGTTCGGATTCGGGTTCAATTTGAGTTCAGTTTGAATTCAGTTTGGGTCTCGGTTTTGAGTTCAGTTTCACTTTCAGTTTTGGTTTCGGGTTTTGGTTTCTTGTATTGGATTCGGGTTTGGATTCAGGTTAGGTTCGGATTAGATTCATGTTAGCTTCAGGGTAGTTCAGTTTAGATGCAGTTTATGTTCAGTTTAGGGTCAGTATAGGTTCAATATAGTCTCAGAGCAGATTTAGTTTAGGTTCAGTTTAGGTTCGGTTTAGGTCCAGTTAAGTTTAGGTTAGGTTAAATTGACGTTGAGGTTAGTTTCAGGTTAGGTTAGGATTAAGTACCGGTTACGTTCAAGCTAGGTTCAAATTAGGTTCTGGTTAGATTCAGGTTGGTTTCAAGTTCAGGTTAGGTTCAGGCTACTTTCATGTCAGGTTCAAGTTAGGTTTACATTTGGTTCAGGATAGGTTCAGATTAGGATCAGATTAGGTTCAGGCTAGGTTCAAGTTAGATTCACGTTAGGTTAAGGTAAGGTTCCGGCTAGGTTCTGGTTAAGTTCACATTAGGTTCAGACTAGGTTCATGTTAGGTTCATGCTATTTTAGGTTAGGTTCAGGTAAAGTTCAGGCTAGGTTCAAGCTAGGTTCAGGTTATGTTCAGGTTAGGGTAAGGCTTCATTAAGTTGAGGTTAACTGCAGGCTAAGTTTATGCTAGGTAAAGGTTCGGTTCAGGTTAGGTTCCAGTTAAGTTCAGGTTAGATTCAGACTAGGTTCATGTTAGGTTCAGGCTAGGTTCTGGTTAGGTTCAGGCTATTTTCAATTTATGTTCAGGCTAGTTTCATGTTGGGTTCAGGTAAGGCTCAGGGTAGTTTCAGGCTAGGTTCAACTTAGGTTTAGATTATGTTCAGATTAGATTCAGGCTAGGTTGAACTTAGGTTTAGGTTAGATTAAGGTTAGGTTCAGGCTAGGTTCAAGTTATGTTCAGGTTAGGTTCAAGTTAGGTTCAGATTATGTTGAGATTAAGTTCAGGCTAGATTCATGTTAGGTTCTTGTTAGATTCGAGATAGGTTCAGGTTAGATTCATGTTGGATTCAAGATGGGTTCATGTTAGGTTCAGGTTAAGTTCAGACTAAGTTCAAGTGAGGTACAGGTTAAGTTCAGATTAGGTTTAGGATAGACAAAGTTCAGGATAGGTTCAGTTTACCTTCAGTCTAAGTTCAGGCTAGGTTCAAGTTAGGTTCAGATTAGGTTCAGGCTAGGTACATGTTAGGTTCAGTTTACATTCAGGCTAGGTTCAGTTTAGGTTCAGGTTAGGTTCAAGGCTATGTCCAAGTTAGGTTCAGGTTCAGTTATGTTTGGTTTGGTTAGGTTACGTTAGGTTATGTTAGGACAGGTTCGGTCAGCATAGGTCATGTTCGATCTGGTTGGGTCAGTATAGTACAGGTCAGGCCAAGTCATTTAATCGTTCTAAAAGATTTCACGTTTTTCACTACATATGGTGATTTTTAAAGGTGTAGGTATTGAGTATCACAACTCTCTTATAGCATATGTTTATCCCCGGGAATCTGATGAATATTTTGATAAAAAACACCATCACAATTGACCATCATCATCATCATCATCCGGTAATGGCAGCTGCCGCCGTCATCCGGAAACCAAACGCCATTCCTCTCTGTCAATCCATTGATCTTCCTCCATTTCTCTGATATTCATAGCTGCTTGTACCCCTTCTATCCAAGTTTTCTTCGGTCTTCCTCTCTTCCTCCTTTCCATTGGGATCCATTCCATAACAATTTTAGGCAATCTTTGTTCTGGCATTCTTTTGACATGGCCATACCACTGTAATCTTTTCTTTTCTATAATGTCTATGATGTCCGGCTCCACTTATTTATTATGGGTGTAGACCCATAATTTCCCTTATTTCTTTATTTCGTATTCTATCCATTCTAGAGTTTCCATCTGATCTTCTTAAAATATCCATTTCTGTACTTAAAATTCTTTTCATTTCCCTGGTAGGAATTTGCCAGACTTCAGCACCATATGTTAAAATGCTCTGAATTATGGTTTGATATATTTGTAATTTTCTATTTTTTTTTGTAATATGTTTGCTCCACCAAACAGAGTTTAAAGCTATGATGATCTTGAAGAAGATTTTCGGGCTGTAGGCCGTGGTCGTGAGGCTTGTAGTTCCCCGACGTTTCGCCAGAGACTGCGTCTGGCATCCTCAAGGGTTGTCTTGAGCAACTCCGGCCGTGAAAGTCTACGTGAATACAAGAGTTTAAAGCATTTATTGCTTGTTTTGTTTGTGCGATTCTATTTTTAATTTCTACTGTGTTATCGCCTGAATGGTCTAATTTTGTTCCTAAATAAGTGCATTCAATACTAGGTTTCAGTTATTATCCATTGTTGAAATTTATATTTTCCAATTCTTTTCCTATACACAGGTATTTAGTTTTCTCAATGTCTATATAAAGTCCCCATGTTTCATATTCTTCGTTTAGTTTTTTAGCCATATATTCTAGTTTTTTAGCCATATATTCTATGTCTTTGTGGTCTTGTGCTATTAATACCTGGTCATCTGCAAAATTTAGTGAATATACATGTGTATTTTGGATGGATATGCTCATTTTTTGACATTTGTTCCTCCAGTCCCTTAGTACTCTTTCGAGATAAATTTTAAATAGAGTTGGAGATAAACTGCAACCTTGCCTTAAACCTTTTGTAATAGTAAATCCCTTTGTTATATGATTTCCAACTTTTATTTTCGAAATAGATCGTTTATATAATGCTTTTATAGCTTGTACTAATTTTTTGGTAATGTTAGAATTGTCTAAAGTTTCCCATAACATTTTTTGGGGAATACTATCATATGCCTTGGTTAAATCGACAAAAAGCAAATGTAAATCTCTATTAGTAGCTCTTTTTCTTCTATCATTTGTGTTATGCAAAATATATTATCTGTGCATGACTTACCACTTCTAAAACCAGATTGTTCTTCCATTTCTTTATCGGCATTCTATATTAACAATTTTACTTAGTATAAGCCCATATATTCTACATAATGAACTCGTTACTGATATGCCTCACAATTGATAGCGCATAAAAACCAACAAACAAACATTCATTTTTATATATTATATTTTATATTATATTATCCTTATATTTGGGGTCATTAAAATTTATTCTGAGAACTTGTGATTTATAGACATATTCAATTATTAGCAAAACAATTGAATGTGAAAGGGTGAAAAACATTGTTTAACTGACCGAAAGTCAAAAAAACGCCTACCCTGAATCCAAATATCGGCTCCACAGAATATTGTTGTCATGATATCAAGGTAAGACTCAATAAAACACCAAAAAAGTCAGAATGTGGACTGAAAAGAGGTTAGATGAAGAATGAGCATCTATTGATCCACATTATACCCAGAAAGTATTTGCCAGTATGCCAAAAAATGTTGAGGGAGGCAATGAGACAGAAAGGACATAAACTAAATTCTAGAATTTGTTGTTGAATTAGAAAAACGAGTTTTATGTTTTGTTGGGCCAACATTAAATTGTATTTGAAATAATGATATTTTACGTTTCTAAAAAATGTAATTATTAATTTAAGAAATTAATTATGAGAGAAGATTTGATTTTAAGTAAAGCATTTAATTGTAATATTTAAATAGACGTAATATATTCGATATGTAGTTTATTTTAATTTTATATGAGTCAAATTGTGTTTTGTGGTATTCTGTGCCGATGGCAAGTTCTAAATAAATAAATAATTAAAAATATATGTATGCCTACCATACGTTTGCTGGCCTCATATCGACATTTGTTAATCATAGAGATGGACGGTTATCCAGCCGGTACAGGGATGATATTTGGTCGCTGCCCGGGCGTTATAGCTAGTTCTCTCAACCTGGAGTCGCTAACTTGTTGTATTTATCCAATAATTTCTTAAGATGCTGTGTGAGCACCGGTCCCATACAGGTCGAAATTACATGAGAAAATTTCTTCCCCATGCAGATTCGAACCAGCGCAAGTTCAATAGCTCTACAACAAGGCATGATGGCTTAGACCGCTTGACTACGACATGGGACTTTATGTATACAGAGTAAAGTTCAATAGCTGTACAACAAGGCATGATGGCTTAGACCCCTTGATTACGACATGGGACTTTATATATACAGTGTGAATTATGAATCATGTTTCACCTCGCTGTATGCAAACTATTCAAGTTAGCGTGAACTGTATTCTGCAACAATTTATATAGCTAAAGCGTCTTTATGCGGAAATTATTTTCACTTTTTTGTATTTATTAATTTTAGAGATAAGACACAACACATTTCTGAAAATGGAACATTCTCATTTTATTGTAATAGGTTGAACATACTCATTATGTTGTGTGCAGTTAAGTTGTAATTGCTGGGTTATCTGAAATTCAATATGGTATTTGTTTCAGATCTTCAATTGTATTATAACAATAAGTAGTCTTAGTTGAATAGCCTTCAAGTATATTTGTAGGGGATGTGTGTGAGTGTGTACTGAGCTAGTTTTTTTTTAAATTATTGTACAAAGCGAGAGATTTTTGATTGTTTGTTTTATATCTATAAGCTTACAAATTATATTTTTACGTAACATTGATCTTCCAGGGTAAGCTAAAGAAGCTGTAAAAGACGTTTAAGTCGAAAATGAGATACAGTACGTAAAATATGGATGGGGCACTTGTACATTACAATACCATCAGCAATAAAAGTGAAAACTTTCAAACCTCTGTATTTATTTAACCAATAGAAACAGAACCCCCTTTCAAAATGTATTTCTTTGACAAGAAAGTTTGATGATACATTTAAAAAGCAAATTTGGATATCATAACTAAAAGTAAATTAAATAAGATAATATGCTAAGCATCTTCCCATGGATACATTTTAACCAATTACATATCTGCACAATCCACGTTAAGCTAACTTACGTAATTTCCAAACTGTGATACGAAACATGATTCATGAGTTACTCTGTATATATAAACATACATATAATCATCATAAAAGAGACTGTATGCATGTATGCATGTATGCATGTATGCATGTATGCATGTATGCATGTATGCATGTATGCATGCATGCATGCATGCATGCATGTATGTATGTATGTATGTATGTATGTATGTATGTATGTATGTATGTATGTATGTATGTATGTATGTATGTATGTATGTATGTATGTATGTATGTATGTATGTATGTATGTATGTATGTATGTATGTATGTATGTATGTATGTATGTATGTATGTATGTATGTATGTATGTATGTATGTATGTATGTATGTATGTATGTATGTATGTATGTATGTATGTATGTATGTATGTATGATGTATGTATGTATGTATGTATGTATGTATGTATGTATGTATGTATGTATGTATGTATGTATGTATGTATGTATGTATGTATGTATGTATGTATGTATGTATGTATGTATGTATGTATGTATGTATGTATGTATGTATGTATGTATGTATGTATGTATGTATGTATGTATGTATGTATGTATGTATGTATGTATGTATGTATGGATGTATGTATGCATGTACGTATGCATGTACGTATGCATGCATGCATGCATGCATGCATGCATGCATGTATGTATGTATGTAATGTGCATCTAAATACACACGATTCAGAGATTT
This sequence comes from Diploptera punctata, assembly GCA_030220185.1. Taxonomy (NCBI): domain Eukaryota; kingdom Metazoa; phylum Arthropoda; class Insecta; order Blattodea; family Blaberidae; genus Diploptera; species Diploptera punctata. The sequence goes on along the minus strand of JASPKZ010003871.1, from coordinate 832,422 downwards.
TGCCTGCGAATTTAATTTTATATTAACTTTTGCTCAGAGACATAAAAGAGCCTTGCATGACAGAGTGAGATATGGATGTAGGCCTACTTTGCGCGAACACGTGGTGGTAGGGTTTGCACTAAGTAGGCCGGACATAGTTAAGCCACTCGGCATACAAACAAGCTTAATATGATGTCTAAACAGCTGCAACACATTAACAAACATAACGTGTCTATCCCAACAGATTCACCAGAATTAACTTCCTCTAGCAGATAAGCCTTTCTCTAAATTTAAAGAAATAGTAAGACGTTCAATCTTCCTCCGTAACTAATTTCATTTAATGTCTGATATTTAAAAGGTTATTTAGGATAAATTGATTCTTGACTTCAATTGGCATTTCGGATGAAAGTAAAATATTATGTGGAAGTGCTATCAAAAGAATTTCCAGATAGAAAATGGAGCGAGACAGGTCAATCTCTTGTTTACAGGGTGCATTTGCCACAAATTACAGAATAAAAAGTCACCTACTAACTCTAATAAGTGTGGGATTTATATTGGCTTCAAGCAATTGTAGTAAAGTTGCAAAAAAAAAATGGATTTAGCTAAGATATAACTATCGCAAAGATTTTTGTGCGCAGCCAACCGTCGTCCAGCATATTGTTAGCATGCAGAACCGAAAGAGTAAATAAGAGTGGCCTATTTAATTAAAATACAATTTACTTGTGTGAAAGCCAAGTAAGTAGACCAATAATGAGGTGGGAGAATAATAGTAACTACGATTTGAGGAAGATAAATTATACAGGAAATGACTGGAAATCATTGGAAATCATTGGTTGAGGATAGGGATATGTGGAGAGTTTATTTTCGCGCGGCGAACAACCTGCAGTGTCGATAATGCAGGTGAGTATAAGTTAAGAGTTAGTTAACAACAGTGTATAAACTTTCAGAGGTGGGGGTTACACTCTCTCTGAGCTATGATGCGCTCACACAAACATTGCCGCACTGACTACAGATTAGAGAAAGTACAAACCACTACAGTGCTGTGTCTTATAAACACTCATTCATGAATAAATATGTTATCAAAATGCAATAACATTAATTCTTAATAATTATATATAAATTAATTAATGTATAATGCTATTGTGTTATTATTTAATTGTAATAATACTGTGTTTTCTTATGTAATTTTAATGTTATGTTTTTTTAATGTATAATGCTATTGTGTTATTATTTAATTGTAATATTATTGTGTTTTCTTTATGTAAATATGTTATTGTTTTTTTTTTGTTTTTTTTTTCTTCACACTAGTAGCAATTATTACTTTATTGTAACGGACTGTCAACAGCACGTACGGCTTACTGCCCATGCGACCCATATTTGTAAATAATATTGAAAATATCTTATTTTTTGTCTAATAAAGTCCTACTACTATATTTCCCTATACAAAATGTGTATTCTATAATAGAAATGTAGGGCCTACTGGTGACATAAAATGCATTTTGCTCCACTAATCAGACTTTGCATTTTATTATGTAATCAAGGGATCGAAAACTGTGCACAGAGAGAGACGTGCTCACACTGGGTGGGTTTCTGAACCGAAGTCTAAACCACGACCGCGGTTTTCCGAATGTTTATTGTTTCCATATCAACTATAAAAATGACTGAAAATTCACAAAAATTGTTACGAAACCATAGAATGATTCAGAAATTTGTTGTAGGAATTAACATTCGTAGATTTTCAGTTTTTATAGTTGTTATGGAAACAATAAAAATCGGAAAACCGCGGTCGTGGTTTAGACTTGGGTTGAGAAATCCACCCACTAGACGCTCGGGCCTGGTATGAACTAATTCACTGGCACTATAGAATCCGGAGGTTCTTGGTCGCTTCCCATACATTCCATTCATCCAAACAAAAGACTAAATCTAGAGAAAATGATATTTATAAAATGTTATATTTTGAGTGCGCTTTTATCTGCCTGAGAAAATTTGACGCTACAGGAATGTGGTTATGGAGTCGATTAGCGAAGAATAACAAGAGAGAGAAAAATCAAACGAACAAGTAGACTTATGAGATGAAGTAGAATATAGCAGAAAATACACCGTAAACCGTTTTGGCCATATACTCAATCATAATAATATCCTAAAAACAATTTTTGAAAGAAAAAATGCTTGCAATAACAGTCCACAGCTGTGGTCTCGAGGTAGCGTGCTTCCTTGTCACGCAGCGGGACCGGGTTCGATCTCCGGTCGGAACGAATTTTCTGGGTGAGTTTTTTTCGGGGTTTTTCCTCACCTGTAAGATAAATGTCATGAAACGTTAAGGCCCAAACGGTCCCCGAACACCATCTGGCCATCATTATCTTCAATATCATCATCATCATCTTCATTCATGGATTAGGTCTGTTGACCCGTTCCGACTTCAGCCCATCTCTTTCTAGGTCTGCCCACATCTCGAGTGCCTTTAGGTTTGTATTTTGTTATTTGTTTTGGATATCTATCTTCATTCATTCTGTCTATGTGTTGCTTCCATTTTTTGTCTATATGTATCCATTTTATCAGTTATTGCAAATATGTCAAGTTCCTGTCTTATTTCTGTGTTCTTGATTCTGTCTTCCTTAGTGCACCCTTTAACAGATCTCAAAAATTTCATTTCTGCCGCCGTTATCCTACTTAGGTCTTGTTTTTTATGTATCCAGGCTTCTGAACCATAGAGCAGTACCGGTACTGCCAACATTTTATAAAATTTCAGTTGGGTCTCTCTTGTTGTTTTGTTATTTAGTATTCGTTTTATCGTACCACATATTCCCTGGAATTTTGCTATTTTATTATTTATATCATTATCATAATTAAATGAAATGTCACATCCTAGATAATTGAGATGGTTCACCTGTTCTATGATTTTGTTTCCTATTACTATTTTCCATCTGATTTGATTTTTCCCTTGGAATGCCATTACCTTAGTTTTTTCTATGGATATTTTGAGATTATATTGTTCACATATATTATGTAGTTTAAAAATATTCCTCTGAAGTTCGTCTTCTGTATTTGCTATTATTACCTGGTCATCAGCGTATAATAATGTTTTCAAGTAGTGTGTTTTATCTAATTTTATTCCTTTATTTGTCTTCGTTCCATTTTTTTATTATATCATTGATGTATAGGTTAAATAAATCTTCAATATCATATTCGCCTAATTAGATTAAGTTTAGTTTAAGGTCTCTCTTGGCGAATAATTACCATCATCACCAACTCTCATATCATCGGGGCAGTCTAACCCCGCGTTCCAGGCGACCCAAACTCAGAAGTGGGTTAAGTACGCCATGCCAGGAGAGAACACCAGAAATGTCGAAACGACAACCTGGGGCTTGGGAAAAAATGTTTGAAGAAAAAATTATTAGAATGAAGCTAAGAGGAAAACCAGGGAAGGTTCTGCTGAAGTTGCAACAGATATTATAGGTTGTCATGACTATAAAAAATGAAGAAGGGTACGTACCTTAAAGAAGATAATGGTTTAACTTAATACGCATTGTCTTTAGAAGTAGGTTTTAATTATATATGAGATCCTTAGAAGCCAAGGTGTGTAAGTAACAAAAGGTCAGTTTTGAGTAAATTACGAATATGTTCAAGTTGAGACAATCCATATATGTAACTTTTCAGCCACTAGATTTCAGCACCAGACATATTTTATTTGTAGCCATTGGCCACTCAGATTTGTAACTGCTTTAACTACTAAAAACCAAATTTACACTTAACTATAAAATTAGCAATCTGTCACTTGCAATCCTTAGTTCTAAGGGTCTCACACACACACACTTACACACACACACACACACACTTATACAAACACACTTACACACACACACACACACTTACACACACAGACAGACACACACACACACACTTACACACACACATAGCAATTCCACCAAAGTGTACGGAGACTCGTTCTTCTATTTTTGGAACCATTTTCTATGTTCATTCGCAATTCAATAAGTTCAAGTATGGAGCGAAGATCGCAAGTAGGGGACGCTAATACCAGCGATCAACACTGAAGAGAAACCACATGCATTCAAGAACAAAGTGACCGAGTATAACAAATTTCGCTGAAAATGTTCGGGGATAGTCTACCCGTAGACAAACCATAACTCAAATGCCTGTCCAGAGACTAAAAGGTAGCAGCTCTTCCACTGGAATACTTAGTGTCGGGTCAGTAATCCGTTTAGGAAATCTCAACTTAACTTTTAAGCCTTAATAGGCAGAAATGGATGTTTTAAGAAGATCAGCTGGAAAATCTAGAATGGATAGAATACGAAATAAAGAAATAAGGGAAATTATAGGTATACAAGAGGAACCGGACATCATAGACATCATAGAAAAGAAAAGATTGCAGTGGTATAGTCATGTCAAACGAATGCCAGAGCAAAGATTGCCAAAAATTGTTATGGAATGGATCCCAATGGAATGGAGGAAGAGAGGAAAACCGAAGAAAACTTGGATAGAAGGGGTACAAGCAGCTATGAATATCAGAGGAATGGAGGAAGATCAATGGATGGATAGAGAGGAATGCCGTTTGGTTTCCGGAAGACGGCGGCAGCTGCCATGATACCGGATGATGATGATGATGATGAAGAAGAAAGAAAGTCAGATGGAGTTGGAGAATGATGAATATATGAGTTGGTGTGTGTGCGTGCGTGTAAAACTTGGCATATAACAATTATATTTAAAAAAATTAAAGTCGAGTTCGTTAACCAGCAAATCGAAGGTGTAAGAGTTGAATTGAAACGAAAATTTAAAAATCCCTCTAGGGGTAACAGTTTTCAAAGTTTCATAACGAAACTCAGAACACCGTATGCTATTACAATAAACCGGGAAAAATATTCTCCAAAGATCAGCGAAATCTGATCATTAAAATTGGGAGTTAACCTGAAACTCGAAATAAAAAACTGACTAGCAACCGCCATGTTTTGTTCGTCTCAATGTATACCATACAATTTAATTAACCCAAATTTGCAATGTATATAAGATACATTACTTTAATTTATTTCATATTTTTAATAAGCAACGGTAAAATTAATAGGTAGATACTATGAAATTGGTGCGAAATTAGTTTATATAACAATATACGTATATTGTATATGGCATTGCTTGATTTATTTTTACTGAATTCCAACACTTAAAATAAGCTGGCCTGCGAAATTGAGTTCCTCCAATTTAACAAAATAAATACAGCCTACACTATATTATGTCATAATCATAATCAACAATCACGGATTAAACGCATGTGGCTCGTTCTGGTCTCATGGATTTTAATTCATTCTCTTTCAAATATATATTATGTAAACTAGCAAAAATGGGACCATGAATTCGACAAGCTCAGGATTTCGCTTAGTTTATGGAATTTCTACGTGACCGAGATTTTATTTTTGGAAATTCTTTGAAAGACCAAACAATTACAATCCCAGCTTTCAATGCACAGTGAAAAGTTGGAAAATTTAAAATAATGAACAAATAGTAGACCTATAAAATATTTATAGATTCGTTAAATTATAAGGGTCCACCGCTGTGGTCTCGAGGTAGCGTGCTGCCTTGTCATGCAGAGGGCCCGGGTTCGATTCCCGGTCGGGACAGGCTCCTGAGTGAGGTTTTTCTCGGGTTCTTTCCTCACCTGTAAGACAAATATCAGGAAGCCTAGAGCCCAACGGTCCCCAAAAAACATCCGGCCATCATCATCATCATCATCATTCTTCACCGGTGTGGAAAGCAACGGAAAGCTATCACACCTATAATTCCCTAGTAAAGCTGCAAAGCATAGCATGAAAACGCTATGATTGCAGTGAAAGTTCTGCCCTCGGGTAGAATTACTATGGATGGAAAATATAAGGTAATATTTTTGTCCTTTTGGGCCATATTTAACACTTTTATGTTATAAATGCATGCACATTTTCTTTTTTTTTTAGGGGTCATAGAAATCCGCCACTTAAGTGAGTACAACATTTTATTCACGTTCCTTATAACTCGACCATTTTACTTTGGGGATCTCTAGTTCCCTATTTCATTCTCTCTCTCTCTCTCTCTCTCTCTCTCTCTCTCTCTCTCTCTCTCTCTCTCTCTCTCTCTCTCTCTCTCATATATGTGTGTTGTCTACCAACAACTACAAAAGATAATAGACCAAACAAACAAAAAACCGACATAGCAGGAAATGCAAATGCACGTATAGGGAAAACGCCAATTATAAATGTAACGGGAAACAATGGAGAAAAAACGCTAAATTATAACGGAAAGACATTATTAAATTTCGCATGCTTTAACCAACTGAGAAAAACGAACAATTACTTCAGACTTAAGGAAATACATAAATATACGAGACGTGAGAAAGGATCATGCTCCATAATAGATTATATCATGGTTAATCAAGCAATGAAAAATCTAGTCAGAGACACAAGAGTCTTCAGAGGAAGTGATATCCATAGTGACCATTACTTATTGATTAGTAAAATAGATATACAAAAGAAATGTTATAGAAACTGGAATAAAGAATTAAAGAAGAAGGAAGAAAACAAACAAGAAATTTATAAAATAAAATTGTTAGAAGAAGATTCGATACAAGATTTATACAAAAGAAGGCTAAGAGATTATACAAATACGGATGAGCCAAAAAAGGAAATTGAAGAAGAATGGATTAGTATAAAAGGACTCTTACATAAATCAGTAAAAGGAGTATTAGGAACAAAGAAAATAGGAGGAAGAAACAAAGGACTAAAACAAATGGGATCCCGAAATCCAGAAATTGGTAAGATATAAAAAAGAGGGCTACTTAAAATACTTAAACAACAAGAATGACCAAAACAGAATAGAATATAATAGAACAAGATCATTAGTAAAAAAAATACCAGAAAATGAAATAGAGAACATTGAGATAGCTACATAGCAGAAATGGAACACAATTTACACGGAAGACAAGACAAAGTGTATAAATTTATAAGAAGCCTTAATTCTGAAGTAAAAGAAAAACAAATCTGCTAACTAAACAAGATATAGAATTAGAAAATTATTATAAAGAACTGTGGACGGACAAACAAAATAAAGGAGAAATACTACTCATAGATATAAACAAGCAATATGCAGATGTTGATGAATTAGAAATGCAAGAAATAATAAAAATATTAAAGAAATATAAACATAATAATAAACATGTGGGATAAACAATATAAACATTGAACTGATAAATAATGCCCCAAAGATTTCCAAAAAAAATTATTAAAATTCTGTAACAAGTGCTGGAAACAAAATACAATTCCAGAAGAATGGAAAATTGGAAAAATAATCTCAATATTTAAAAAAAATGCGATAAAACAAAGCCAGAAAACTATAGGGGAATACGCTTACTATATGCAGCATACAAAATACATGCAAAAGTGATCAACCAAAGATTAACAACTATAGTAGAAATAATAATATCTGAAAAGCAGACGGATTTTAGGAAAGGAAGAAGCTGCACTGACAAAGTATTCGCTTTAAAACAAATAATAGAGAAGCGAAGAGAATTCAACTTAAAAACGCACGTCCTCTTTATCTAAACTAATAGTCCTACATACAAATGTCTGTTTGTTTGTTTGTTTGTTTGTTTGTTGGTTTGTTTGTACTTTATGCGCGGCCATACCGTTGATCCGATTGTGATGGGGCTTTTTGCAAAATGTTCAGGAGATTCCCGGGATGAACATAGGATATAAGAGAGTTGTGATACTCAACTCCTACACCCTTAAAATCGACCTTTGTGAAAAAAGTTGCTCTTGGACTCTTAAAAGGCTTACGCTGCCTAAACTATAATAAAGACAGAAAATTAATATTCACATAATTGAATATTTCTGAAAGCTCTGCAAAAAAGTCCCCGACAGCATATGTTTATCTCTTACGGATAACTCACAATAACCATTTTTGTCTTTCATTGATGCCAAGAAGAAACGAGACAAGCACGTAGATTCCTGTGCAAGCATGGCGGGTGTTCTTTTACGAATAACTAACAATAACGAATTTTGTCTTTCAGCTCATTTATGATAAAGAAGATCGGGATGAGTAGATTCCTGGACAACGCCTAACTAAACATAAAACACATTAATTTTCGTATTGCAACTCATTTATGTCAAGAAGATCGGGATAAGTAGATTTCCGGCAACGCCGGGTAATCAGCAAGAGGTATCTAAAAATATAAATGTAATAATCATTTTCCTTTTACTTATTCAATTGAACATAAAAGCACATTAATTTTCATTTATTTAGGCGTAGCAGTGCACGCCGGTTATTATCTAGTAGATTGTAAGGCCTTTGATAAAGTGTCTATACCAAAATTATGGAACATATTAAGTGAAAAAGGAATTCCAGTAAACTTGAAAGCAGTAATTAAGAAAATGTATGAGAAAACAAATATAAAAATAAATAAAGGGAACCAATACATATGACAGGACGATTTAGACAAGGTTGTCCATTATCAACCACTCTTTTTAATATTTATATTGACGACGTGATAAGATCATGGAAGCAAATGACGACTGGGGGTATTAACTTAGGAAATATAGTAATAAAAACAGTAGCCTTTGCAGATGACCAGATTTTAATAGAAAAAAACGGCAAACGAATTACAAATAATGCTATATAAACTAAATGAAGTATCGAAAAAGCATGGAAATATCAGAAAAATAAAAAACAATGGTTGTCAAGGGCGCTCATCCAATTCGGAAAAAGATAATATTAGAAAATAAATCAATAGAACACGTGGTAAGATATAACTTCCTGCGTTGCGAAACGTCATACACAGCGGAAACAGATATAAATAACAAACTAAATAAGTTTAATTATATAACAGGAACACTAAAAAGAACTTTGAAAAATAAAGCCAGGAAAGACTCTATAATGAAATTATAGAAGGCAATGGCAGTGCCTATTATCACTGGGGAACAGTGATTTTGGTGCCTTAATGTTTTCACCTATTTATGGGTATATTTGGGTCACTGATTCCAAAGATGATTTCAGTTTCGTCCTATCAGCTCTAGTTTTTGAGATAGAGTTTATTCAAATTATATACCAGTTCAAAAATACTGGTCCACATATACAACTATATTACTCGCATACAATTAAATACAAAAGAACAAATACTTTCTTTTTCATGAAACAACTGTATCTATATAACTACCATAATTTATTTACACATTAGTCTCGTTAGAATCATTAATTTTCCTCCATCAGGTCGCAGAATCCCCCGTTTCTGTGATTTCCTCCGATGCAATGATCTTGGACATTCTCGGTGGATGCTCCAACAGTAGTCCGCCATCATATGTATATCCCACCGTCCACGATACCTTTCTTCCATTGTACTTAATTCCTGGTGAAAACGCTCACCCTGTTCCTCACTTACATCTCCAAGATTGTCTGGAAATCGATCCAAATGACTGTGTAGGTAGTGTAATTTGATGCTCATGTTACAACCTAGTGCACAAAAAGCAGTGAGCATATTCTCCACTAGTTCATCACTATTAGGAGACTTATAGTTTCCAAGGAAATTCTTCACTACCATACAGAACGAAGACCATGCGGCGGCTTCAGTATCATTCATTGAGTCTTGAAATTGATGGTCATTAATAAGTTGGCGGATTTGTGGTCCATCCAATATACCTGCTTTTATTTTTTCCTTACTCAGTGCAGGAAATTTTGTACATATGTAGCCAAAACATGTTCCATCTCTATTCAACGCCTTGATGAACTGTTTCATTAAACCAAGTTTAATATGCAGTGGTGGCAAGATGATGTTGTTTCTGTCAACCAAAGGTTCTGCAACGATGTTTTTTTCTCTCCAACGGTCATGCTTTCTCTAAGAGGCCAATGCCTTCTCACCCAATGTTGATCTTTGGCTCTAGAGTCCCATAAACATATAAAGCATGGGTATTTGGTGTACCCACCTTGTTGTCCTAGAAGAAAATTCACCATCTTGAGATCGACACACATTACCCATTGGTGATCACGGTAAGAGATCTTCTCTAGCACTGTAGCTATTGTATGTTGATTTTCACGCATAGAAACTGAGTGACCAATTGGGATTGACCTGTATATGTTCCCATTATGCAAAAGAACACATTTTAGGCTGCGTTTGGAGCTATCTATAAATAACCGCCATTCACTTGGTGTGTATTTTCTTACACCCAGCTTCATTAACAGTCCTTCAACATTCATACAAAAAACAAATTGATTTTCTACTGTGAAGAATGGCAGGAAGTCTGTTTCTCTTTTGCGATAGACTGTGACCTTTGTTCCCGGTAACAGACATTGTTTCTCTGCCAGCCTGGAAGCTAACAACTCAGATGACTTCTTTGGAAGACTTAGATCCCTTATGAGGTCGTTCAGTTCCGCTTGACTAAAACCGGATGAAACTGATGAAGGTCCTGGGAAATCGCTGTCATTTCCCTCAGAATAGCTTTCAGTTGAATCATCCTCTTCTTCTGGTGACTCTGGAAGACTGGTGAAAATTGGAACAGGTATCTCCTCTGAATGTGGAACAGGGCGTCTTGCGGAGCGTAGATTGGGATATACCCATCTATTCCGGTTTTTGCTATTGATGCCCTTTACATTGACTGAACAAAAATAGCAGTCATCACTATGGTTAATTTGTTCTCGCCAGATCATTGGTTCCCCAAATTTCAAGCATTTCCGTTTCCCATTTGTCCATTGTCGTAGATGCTCTGTGCACGTTTTACATACAATGTGAGGTGCCCAAGGCTTATCTTGATCTCCCAGTTGTACTTTGAAATAGGCCAAATAAGCTCTTCTTACAAAGTCAGTTATAGGTTTTCTTTGTTGAGTGAATGTGTACTCCCCACAGATGAAACAAAACACATCAGGATTATTCACACATTTTCTTCGTGTTGAAGCCATGTCAGTCTAGAAAAAGGATAAACAATTGTCAAATTAGTAAAATTACATATGCAAACGGCAACAACAACATGAATATAACTTGGATTAAATCAATTAGTATTATGCAAACAATCGATTTACAATGGTGGTACATAAGAGCAGTATCATCAATATCTTGCAAACTAGAGCTGCTGCAACAAAATGGATGACATTTTTGGAATCAGCAGTGCCGAAATACCCAGAATCAGGTGAAAAATTTCAGGCACCAAGAAAAAAATATTTTTTTGTTCCCCAGTGTTATTACTTATGGGTCTGAAACATGGACTGTGGCAACACAACAATCTGCCAGAATAAAAGTTGCTGAAATGAAATTCCTCAAACCAATAGCAGGATATCAAAGAATTGACATAGAAACACAACACACAAATAAGGCAACAACTAAAAGTAGAGGAATTAAAAACAACAATAGTGAAATATAGGACAAACGGGAAAGAACACTTAGCAAGGATAACTGAGACCAGAATACCAAAAGCGGCATACAACTCTTCACCACGAGGAAGAAGAAATTTGGGAAGACCAAAGAAAAGATGGAAACAGCAGTAATTTGGAGCCTGAAGAGGCTAGGAAGTAAGCCTAAACCGTGACGAAGAAGAAGGAGAAGAATATATCTGTGTGTGTGTGTGTGTGCTTGTGTGTGTAGATATTGTAATGTATTGTTTGTGGGAATCTAGGTTCTAGAATCTGATTACATAGGTCGCTGAACCAGTAATTAGCAACAGTTCCCAATAGCCACGCAGCGAGCGCTCTGTAATATAATACATATTTGGTAAGATCAATAGATCATGAAACAGCAGGAAAAGAAAACTAAATTATTATTCCACTCACAAAATCAGTAGTAATGCCAATTCTACCATCAACTTAATAATCGTTATCATCAAGTAGTCAAGGGTAAAGGGCTAGTAGTCTGTTAAGGTCTAATTATGCGTCCAGTAACATTAAAGTGGTCTACCTTGATTTCATTCCCCTACTGATTTAAATTGGCTAGTCTTTCTCTCATCATTCTTCCAACGTCTACTCTCCATTTTTTCTGTACTTTTGTATTTCTCCTAGAATCGGTTACACTGTATGTTCTGATAATATTTCTGTGTTTTTTATGATCTTTCCGTGTGTATTTTGCTGTTTTCCACATAAAACTTACCTCTGCTACAGTAATCCAGGATTTATATTTTTTTTATTAATCCCATGTTTCACATTCATATAACAATGTGGGTACTGCAAGAGTGTTATCGATTATTAATTTTGTTTTCTTTTGAATTTTGGAGGGTTATTTTTTATTTTATTCACTTCTTTCTTCAAAGATCCCAAAGAGCAAGATTGCTCATATTAAGGGGCAATATACAAAATATAAAAAATAATGGCCATGAAACAATTAACAATAAAACAAAAAAACAAAATCTGACATAAGTTTAAGTAACATATATATATATATATATATATATATGTGTGTGTGTGTGTGTGTGTAAATACAATATTTAAACAGGATAATAATAGTAATTAAATTAATAAAATTAACTAAGAAAGCAATGAGAAATAATATTATTAATACAATTAGAAAGTTTTTTTAACATTCGTCAAATGTTGATATTCAATAGGTAAGTTATTGTAATGGTTTATTAATGCATAACGAATCCCTTTTATACCATATTTTGTTGAGAAACTAGTATATCTGTGTAATGAAATATAACCTCTAGTATAATAATTGTGTACATTTTTATTAAAAATTAAGATTTTAAGATTCTATGCAAAGTTCATGTTATTTGTAAAAATTCATTTGTAAATCAAGATGGAAAATATTGTATTCATGTAGACTTTCACGGCCGGAGTTGCTATGATGATCTTGAAGAAGATTTTCGGGCTGTAAGGCCGTGGTCGTGAGGCTTGTAGTTCCCAGATGTTTCGCCAGAGACAGCGTCTGGCATCCTCAAGGCTTATCTTGAGACTGGCAATTTTTCTTGAGGTATGCTCGCTTCAGGTTCTCCAGGATACCGGTGTAATCACCTTGATCTCTTCTTAAGAAGTGTTAAGTTCAATCAGTTATTTATACTTTTGTGGTAGGCCTAGGAGCATCTAACTTTCTAGGCCACATAGAACTTTGGAATTTTATATTTCGTCCGTTCCTTTTCGTTGTATGCCCCTAGGCTATTAATAAGAGCATTTTCGCTCAGAGTCGCTTTTTGATATAAGTTTATTGCCAATTTAGTCATCACTTCCTGAAGAAAGTCAATGTTTAAATCTTCATGAATTTTGGTGATTCTCGTCCTAATTTGATATTCTCCTGCACTTCGTAAACACTTGTTCTGAAGAACCTGAAGCAAGTTTATCTTATCCTTTGATAAGGTCAGCCATGCGGGACATGCATATATCATTTGGCTGCGTATACAAGCCCTGTATACCAACGTACGTGATTCAGGTGTCAGAGAGTGGGCTCTCAATATGGGCTTGAGTTGTGAAAAACGTTTATAAAAGTTATTTCGAATCTTCTCGACATGTTTAGCCCAAGTGAGACGACGATCTAGTATAACCCCGAGATACTGAACAGTGGGCTGATATCTGATTAGAGTTCCGTCATATTCTAGTGTTTCTGCACCATTAATATTAGGTCGTTGCTTAAAAATTATTCCTTGATTCTTCTCTTTACCAATTTTGATTCTCCATTTATCCGCCCACCGCTCAATATCCCGTAGGCCTCTCTGTACCTTTCTACTACACTTAATTAAGGATATGCCTTTACTATATATCGCAATATCATCGGCATACAGGGCTAGTTGCGTATGTGTCCTCTCAGGAACGTCGCGGTATAAATATTATATAACAATGGTGAAAGTACGGATCTCTGAGGCATTCCAGCCAAAATAGTTCGTCTATCAGAGGTAGCACCCCCCTCGCTGACAACGAAACTCCTATCCGTTAAAAAGGACGAGATGATTCCCACCATCCCATCCGAAAAGCCCATTGAATCCATCTTCCATATCAGGCATTCAAGCCAGGTCGTGTCGTAGGCTTTCTCGACATCCAAGAACACTGCAACTGTGCTCTCTCTATAATTGAAACCTGATGTTATATATTCCGTGAGTCTTACCAGTTGCAGTGTTGTGGAACGACCCGGCATGAACCCGAATTGCTCTTGTGGGATGACGCGCAGATCAGTAGTCATACCGATCAGTCTGCCCAGCACAATTCTTTCAAATAATTTTCCAAGATTGCTTAGCAGACTGATCGGTCGTCTATTAGAAACAAAAATAGGATTGGCAATTTTGTCCGCTGTCTGTCCTATTTATACGTTCACCGCGATTTGTTCGTAAGTTATATCTGCCTTCTGATTGGTCAGCGGTAGGGACTTCCATTGCTCCAATGAGATTACAAATACTAACCCAAAGCCTGAGAACCTACAACATCATCATCAGGCTGCTGTCGTCGTAGATAGTGGTATGCTAGTGGAGAGCCTCCACTACGCCGAAACCATCGGATCGACAACGAAGGAGCCGTCCAACATGGGTACGGATGACGAGGGATTCTCCCTCCCACCCGCCAGCCGCACCGCTAAGAAGACCCGCACTTAAAAAACCTACACACCGATAGAAACTATAAACCCTTTCGAACATCTAGACACCGAAGAAGAAGAAACGCCATCACCCATAGCGATCAACACTGAAGAAATTACTCCATACAAGCTGGAGTGTATCACCGCAGGCAAAAAAAAAAAGACGTATCCATGCGGTACAGCAAAGGCCGCCTGACGATACGAACAACGACGAAGAATGCTTACGAACTGGCATACAAACACCTTAAAAGAATCAAATATTACTTTCTACACCCACGGGTACGGTGAACCACCAATATTCAAGACCACCATGAAAGTCTACCACCCTCCATCACAGGACAACAAATATGCGACGAAATAGTTTATCGGAAACTGCAAATCATAGAAGTACGCAGCATAGAGAAACAAGTCGAACAGGATGGCTTAAGGAAACAGATTGAACTACCAGTCTGGATCCTTACGCTCCACAAAATGGAGGACTTAAAGTCAAGATTAAAAGAAGACCTCGACGAACTATTTGGCATCAATGTTCATCTTGAACCCTACAGGAAACCGACAGGAGGCACACAATGATTCAACTGCCAAGGATTCGGACACATAGCGAAGCACTGTTTCAGGGCGACGAGGTAGTCCGGTGTTCGGGAGAACACAGAGTAGCAGAGTGCGACCAGTCTACACCGAAATGCAGCAACTGCAACATGGAACACGCGGCGAGCCACCGGCAATGTCCAGTGTTCCAAAGGTATCTACAATCCAGGAAACCAAGGCAACAACCGACCAGACAGAATACCACAGTCAAGCCTAGTCCACCCACACCAACTACAAGAAACTCAGAACCCATCCCTACTCCAAACACAGCCTCTCCAAACCTCCCAGCATTCCCCAATTCATCTCTTCAACAAATCCTAACCATTCGCACAACTATCCTACAAAATCCTGAATTACTTCAAGTCATACTCACCCTCCTTTCAAACTTGGTCCCGCAATAAGAGGATTACTCTCATCGCATCACATTATCGTAAACACCTCAGACCAGCACTTTCATCCCCGGGTAATGGTGATTAACCAAACTCACCGGTACCGAATCCCTACAAACACGTAGCGGCGTGACCTACTTCTACAACTCCTATTACTCCTGACTACAATCCTACAGATCCCACAACTTCTACAGACCACTCTATCCTTTATAAATACTCTAACAGCTTCAAGCCAATAAATGACCAAAATAAGAGAACTTCAAGGAAAAATGTAAGACCGAAAAGATTAAGTTCAACATTTCAACATCAGAATACTTCAAATGGCAATGGAAATAACTCAGAGACTGCAGGATGCCACATTCTACAAGGAAAGCAAATAAAGGAATACTTTCTTTAGCAAAACAAAACTACAAACACACATTTCTACAAACACTAAAAGAAAGGGTCATGACCTGAAAAGGTAGATATCAAACAACTACACACATAAATGACACGACGTGCTTGCAATGAACGAATGCCATCATCATTATCAGCATCAAGGATTAGACCTTAAAGTCCGTTCTCATCTCATGCTAGGATAGGTCTGCCCATCTTTTACTAGGTATTCCAACATTTCGTCGTCCTTGTGGTTTGTAATGAAGAATCTGTTTTGGAATTCTATTGTTATCCATTCTATTGATGCGGCCCATCTCTGTATTGTGAAATTCTATCTAAGAGTTCGAAAATATTTAGTTCACTTCGTATATTTTCATTTCGTTTTCGATCTGTTAATGTAGCCAGCCACACTCCTCAGAAACCTCATTTCTGACGTTTATATTCTTCGTTTCTGGTTTTTAGTTAAGACCCAGTGTTCCGATCCATATAGTAGTGTTGTCTTTTACACAATTTTAAAAGTGTCTCCGTTAATGTTCCTTTGAGGCTTCGTTTTATGGCGCCACACATATAATTAAATTTATTTAGTTTGTTTTCAATGTCTTCACTTTTTCTATATGACACATTGCATCCGAGGTAATTAAAATTGCTCACTTGTTCTATTATTTTATTCTCTAATTGGGTTTTTACTCTTAGTGGATCATAGTAAGAATAACAATAAAATATAATTAACAGTACTGGGGAATATAATGTAACGAATTGTTGGGCTAGCCTTTTAATTTCTGAGGCTGTGGCGAGAGTCGTGTCTCGCCATGTATGGTAAGGGATATTCGTGAGCTGTAGATTCGCGAATCAGTGGTCTGCGGAAAACTTTCCATATGAGTCAATATCTCCATTTCGGAAAAGTCGGTTCTTGAGTCATCGACCCGAGAAGTGTCATTAAATTAAATACCGTATTATTCGTACCTTAGCATATATGAGGTGCGAGGTCGGATCAGTCAGTTGTCGCGTAGTTGTGAACAAGTGAAGCGATTTCTAGAGCGATTATAAGTGATACCGTCAGCGAGTATAAAGAATAGGACGATTAAATAAATTGTGAAGGAAGGTACTTTATTAGCAGCAAATTATTTGTGATGAATCAGTGAAATATTGTGAAACAAATAAAGTGAATTTGGGAATTTTGTGTAAATATATGTGAAGTTAATTTCAAGAAATTTCATCTAGATCTTATCCGACCAATATTGACTCCAATAATAATTTATGAAGCTTTATTAAGATTGAAACTTTGTATTTTACTAAAATGACAGAATAAACAGGGATGATGATTAGAAAGCTTTAAGAAATATCGTGCATACCCCAGTCGTCTGTCGTGGGGAAGTAGGTCCCTAGCAAGAGTTTCTTAATTCAGCTAATTCAGTTATACTTATCTCACTACAGATGTAAACGAATGGCTTGTGGTTAGCATTGCGATTCAGTGAGACATCTAATAGGCAACTAAGGTATTACTTGGATGGATAAAGATAGATTAAATTTTGCACAGAGACATTTTTATTCCGACTTTCAAGAAAAATATAGAATAAACTCTAATATTTATAAATTATAAATCAGGAATAATACAGCTATAATAAGAACAGATCGATGGACGGTTGTTTAAACTTACCCTAAATTGTTAATGGATAGGAGATTCTCAAATTCTGTATCTCGAAAGTAGTTGAAAAGCTACATTATCGATTTTTGTACCCGTCTGCTGGATATGAAACAGGATAAATGTATATTATCGAACCTAATGTTTTGAAATTTGCCTATGAGAAATTGAAGGGTTTAAATCCAGATTTCAAACGTTGCATTTCTTCAAATATTGTATCGCAATGAAAGTCAATCAAGTTCATAAAATTCCATAGCTAACACGCGAACTAGAAACCGGTTGCGGATGGAACTCATTTAGCAGATATTACTTCATTTAACGACGCTCTTTATCATATCTGATTATTAATAGCCTGACGATTAAAGCTGGGTGTGCAAGGGTTACACATTTTGATCAGAGGCGTTTTATTTCAATTCGTTTTTTTTTATTTCAATTCGTTATAAAACTGTAACACGGAATGTCTATCTAATGGAAGTCACACTCGGACAATGCATGGCCTAGTCGGTTTAAAACTGCAAACTTCTGATCTAGAAATAGGAACTATTATTTTATGAAATTCCTATTGGATCGGATAGAAAATTGAAATTTGACAACATAAATATCAGGAAACAATAATGATGATTTAATTAATTATATAGGCCTATTTTTTTAAATCCACCACTGTGTTCTAGGGGTAGCGTCATTGCATCATACGAAAAGGACCCGGATTCGATCCCAGGTCCGGAAAGGTTTCCAGGGCGATGAACTTTTGCCGGGTTTTTCTTCACATTTAAGCCAAATGTCAGGAAACTTTATGGCCCAAACGGTCCCGAACTTCATTTCGCCAACATAATAATAATAAATAATAATAATAATAATAATAATAATAATAATAATAATAATAATAATAACAATAATAATAATCATATACGACATATTTAATATGAATGAGTGTGTGTGAATTGTGTGTTTCGTCTTATATTTTGTTGTCTCGGACGAGGCCCTGTCATTGAGCTGATCGCTCATTCAGGGAGGCCATTATTGTCCTTGTGTGGTCAAAAAAGCATGTATGTGATCCATAGTTTAAAATTTCTCTCTCGATAGGTCGTGCCATTCTAAGGCCCGGGTGGCGTGTTGCATGCAAATTGTACCTATAAGGTGAGAGTTTAAACAAATTAATGGTTTCGAAAAATATATTTTAAAAATAATTAGTAAATACTGAAATTGAAACATAAAATATACTCGTCTTTAAACTCTCCTATAGACTGCCAACGGAAAAAGAAATACTGTTCTAATGAACTTTGGTAAAGGTTGATATAAAAAAAATGAACTTCAAAGCATTTTAATGACAATATCTGTTCGTGATTGAACTCTGTCTTTACCTAAGACACAAATTGGGGTTCTGTATTTATATATCTTATTTAAAATGTGCTGCCAAATGACGTAATACTTCTTTTTCAGTCACATTGTGCTGGGAATTCCCCATTATTTAGTTATAAGCATGGGAGGTAATCAATTACATAATCATCGTTATTATTCGTTATTACGAGGCATTGTTTTGCTGATGGTACCAGCTGCAATTCAAGTGATATGGTTATCGAAGGGCAAGGGGGGGCATTCGTATGGGTGCTGAGTATGTACAGTCTAAGCAAAAATGTTTTAGCGCTGCATTTTGTTCGCTACCAAGCTATAGTATTATCTGTGCTTACATAAATATATCCATCAGAAAGATTTAAATTCATTATGCATGTAGTGTCTTCTTTATGTTACAGTAAATGGAAAAGCTACGTAGGATGGTTAGCGGAGGTTGACTAATAAAGAGGGAGAAGATGACACCACAGCACGGAACTTTGCCCTTATTACGATAAAAGGTGCAATTTACATACCATCTCTCTCTAGGTTACCTGGCATTTGCGCTGGATACACAGATTGCATCCAATGATCTCAATAAAAGTTAAACATTTTCATACCATTACTTCAATAGCAGACTTAATGAGTGCAATAGAACTCTGAAAGGTAAATAAAACTTACAAATGGAGAAGAAAATCGGACGAGGAATTAAAGAATAATACAGACGACATATATTACATTTCTCAGAATTTTCAACAAAATCGCACTGTAAATAATAACTCAAAATATGTGTTTAATAAAGTAGTTCCACGGAAACTCCGTAAACTAAGCTAATTTCTCAGCAAGTCGAAATTACTCGTACGATCCCATTTTACTGGTCTACGGGATATTATTTATTTTGCTAAATTTGAGAAATGTATTTTCTCACGCCAGCTTATTTAAAAGTATCAGACTGCAGTGAAAATAAATCATGCATCTATGTAGAGTATATTTTTCTATAATTTGGCATAAGTTTATATAATATCTATCAATTTTGTTTTCCATTAACTAACTCACTGGCACTATCGAACCCGTATGTTCATGGCCGCACGGAAATAAGTTCTCCATACATCCCTATCTTGAGGAAATGTTTTCCAATTATTCCCTGTATAATATACTTCCCTCAAATCATAGTTAATGTTATTTTCTCACCCCATTCTAGGTCTACCAAATGGCCGTTTTCCGTTTGGTTTTCCTACAAGAAGCTTCCACGCAGGTCTTTCATTCCCCATTCGTGCCACATGTACTCCCATCGCAGTCTACGAGACTTAACTGTTGTTGTTATATCTAGAGGCCCCTGTTTATGATCTTTAGGTTTTGTATTTCTTTTTACAATTGGTGGTGCTTCCTTTAAATACCTGTAGTTCTCTGTTTTGTAGTCTTCTCCATTTACCTGTCTGTTCACTTCTCTTTGGTCCAAAATTTTTCCTAAGAACTTTATTCTCAAATACTAGTAATCTCCTTTCCTTCCTTAAAGTAAGAGTACGTGTTTAGCTTCTTAAAATATTACATAAATTAAACTAATTTATCATAAGTAATGCCACGAGTGATTTCCAAATTATCGATAAATTCACGACTCACGAAGTGAGGAGTGAATTTATCTAGAGAATTTGGAAATCAAGAGTGGCATTTGTTAGGACTATTTAACGAATAAAATAAAGCTGTTTACTCACAAATCATTATTTAACTACAGTTATTTAAAAATATTTTTATATTTAAAGTAAACGGTGATGTTTGAAAACTAATGAGAAACGATAGGTAGCCTACGCTTCTACTGCTTCTTTTGTTTATCACTGCAACCAGATCATACTATTTATTGCCAAAGGAACGCAATATTGTAAGAATGCTCTCTAGTGGAGAAAAAATGAAACACATCAATCTGTATATTAATTCATTTTTGATGTCGTATACATTTAAGAAAGTGCAAACAGTGGTTTCTTTTTTTTGGTGGTATAATCAATTGCTACAAATGTTGACATGTAAGCACTATTATATACAATCTGGTAGCCGTATTTGTTATAGGCTCAGTCACTGCAAAATAACGGTCAGACCTGTTCAGAATATTAAAAAGGAGGAGCTTTGCTTAATATATGATAATCCTAACGTTGATAATTATTTCGTGAAACACGTCTCTGATTGGTTGTAATACAGAAATCATTGAAACGTGATTGGTCATTGACTCCCATTTGGGGCATGAGTTAAATAGTCTTATAGAATACATTCCAAATTTAAGGACAAATTAAATTGCATAATATTCATTGTGACAAAAAAATGGCGGTTGTTAGAGATAATTTTTAATTTGGGGTTTCAAGTAAACCCCACACCTAATGGTCGGATTTCTCTTTTTTCTGGAGAATGTGTTCCTCTGATTATTGAAATAACATATACCGAGTTTCGTTGTGAAAAATGAAAACTGTGAATGTCAGATCGATTTTTAAATTTCCATTTGAGGTAAATTCATACCCTAAGGGTCCGATTTTAGTAGTTAACGAAATCGATCTTATTTTTTAAAAATTAAATGTCATATGCAAATATGAATATTATCTTTTTAATTAAATGTAATATGCAAAGTTTGGTTTAAAAGAAACCAAACATTGCGGCCGCGAGAGTGTTAATGGACATACAGATATGCACATACTTTTTGTCGTGATCTTTTTCGGTGTCAAATGAATAGAATCGGCGAAGATCTGTTATTTTTATAACTATTTTCATGAGAACAACTTCAATAACTTGATTATTTTGTAATGCGCTAATAGAGAGGGGAATTAACACAATGTTGCACATTTTAGATACGAATTCTTTCTTGCATAAATTAACCTACATTATCGAAGCCGTAGGTTCATATTCGCTCGGATATGGTATCGCCATACATCCTTATCCCGAGATAAAAATTTTCAATCACTCCTTAAAATCATCGTTATTTTCTACCTCATTCTCTGCCAACCTACTGAGCACTTCCTCTCTGGTATTCCTACAGGTTTTCGTGCCCTTCTTCCATTCCGCATTCGTTCCATAATTATATCCTACTAACCGACGAGACTTACATCTTTTTACATCAGATTTCTCATAGCATCAGGTTGTTCATTGTTATGTAGAAAATACCGTGGATTTGTGAGTTTAATAAGGCAATCTGATAGTAATAATAATATGTAATGTAATGTGATCCCACAACAGGCCCGGAGGCCCTTGGGGTAGTAGGAGGTTAAGGCTCCCACTTTTTCTAGACAATCGGCACTTGATGTCAGCCGGGTTGTCAGCCCTGCGTGACGGCCGCCTTTACCCCAGAACAAGCGCCTGGTACTCATTTCCGTTAGAGGCTGAGTCGACCCCAGGGCCATATGATAATAATAATAATAATTGTTAATAATAATAACAATAATTATTATTAACAATAATAATAATAATAATAATAATAATAATTATTATTATTATTATTATTAAACTAATTAACTCACTGGCACTATCGAGCCCGTAGATTCATGGTCGCGCGGACATAAGCTCTCCATACATCTCTATCCTGAGTTAATATTTTCCAATCATCCCCTGTATAATCTACTTCTATTATTATTATTTTTTAATGAATTATATGTTTTATCTCAGATTTTTGTAAAAATCAGGACCGGTTCGAAAGGAAACTCCTTTTATTGACAACTGACATATGACTGTTGATTTGCCCATTATTCTGCCCTCTGTTGGTTGACCGATTAATTTCCAAATCAAATTATTCTCTTCGGATATTAAAAAAATTCATTACTATGTCCTTGTACTTCTGTACGTATACCTTCTCCAAAACTGTGAATTCTATGGATTTATCTGTTTCTGTTTCAATAATTTTACCTTTACTTCAAATCTGTGACTTTCGTATCAAGCATGATTTTACATTTTCTATGACTATAATGAACCTTCAGGGGCACGCCGTAGCGTAGTGGTTAAGGCACTGCGCTACAAGCCGGAAGGTCGAGGGTTCAAGTCCCGTTGGGGTCAGGATTTTTAAACTGACCCAAACCTTCCGGCGGCACTATGACCCTGGGGTCGACTCAGCCTCTAACGAAAATGAGTACCAGACGCTTGTTCTGGGGGTAAAGACGGCCGTCACGCAGGGCTGACAACCCGGCTGACATAAAGTGCCGATTGTCTAGAAAAATTGGGAGCCTTAACCTCCTACTACCCCAAGGGCCTCCTGAGGTCTGTTGTGGGATCACTTTATAATGAACCTTCAAGATACAATTTACCTTAAGTGGGCGATATCTGGACATATTCTTCTTTCTCTCTTTCATTCGCTCACTTAAGTTCAGAGTTCTTCCTACACTATAAGTCAAATTAATGTACATCTATCGGCATTTAATTTTCCGTCTATTCATGATATTTGGGCTTAAGCTAGATGTGTGTGACCGCCATTATATAAGAAGGTTACATGGTCAAAAGTGTTTTCTAAGGGCCTTTTATTAAAAAATGTCAAGAGATATGACTTAAAATGTAAAGATAAATGTTTATTACCTTCCCTATATAAACCTGCTGTTAACAAAATTCACAATCCTTCCTCAATTTCAAAACCTATATTTCTCAAATCCATTTATTGATCATTTTCATGTCAGTCTCTTTTAAAGTCTTCCAAACAAAATTCGATAGAATTAATTTAATTTCTTTTTTTTGCACGATGGTGCGATCTGTCATACTTACAGGAATGGCGACCTCGATTGAAAGTTCAATTTCCAAAATTTCGGGGTTGACAACTTATAAATAACTAAATAACTATACTGTAATATTATAATTTACCTTCCTAGGGTGGGAAGTAAAATCACTGCTTTTTATGTATGCTACGTACAATATAAATACAAAAATATATCTAAAAGATAATGTTAATATATATTATAGGAAACAAGTCACTACATTTTAAATGAACTGAACTGTATTTGAAACAATATAAAGCAATAAATTCCCACTTGCCGCCATTTTATACCTGATTGGTGTCACGGCCTGTCGTAGTCTCAACTAAATTATTTTCGGTATTTAGCATATATACATTGGCCAAACTGCTAAAGTCATTCAATTGTTTATAATGAACGCAAATATTTCCAACAAAGATATTATTTTACTATTAATTATTATTTAGAAAACGCCATTGTGAAAAAAAGAATGTACAACGCATATTTGTGAAGTCTTTTACAGAATCTCGGAAATTAAATTCCTCGCCTCTATAAAAACCACTTCCCAACCCCGCATTGTAATAAACTATTATTTCATTTTTATTTATAGAATTGATAATATCCAATATGATATTACCAGCAGAATTTTATGTTGTAATTCAGAGGGATTTCTATTGATTTGAATTACGCATTTCATATATGAGCTCATTGATTAAAATTAAATTATATGAAATGATGAATTGGGATAATGAAAATCCAACCAATAACATTGAAAAATTGGGGAAAACCAGGAAAAAACGTAAATTTACAGCATCAATTACGTTAAAAGACCCTCACACGCTACCGCTGTGAAGTAAATTCTCTCAGCGAATTTTTAATTTAGTTACAAAAGTATTTCATATCCTGTCCGACTCAATTTAAGGTACCTAATTAGATAAAATATACACAAATATTAAGAAATCACAGTAATTAAAAACACTACAATTTTTGTTAAAAACTATTTTTGGAGTTAAAAGATATTTTAAATCACGGTTCCTATGTTTGGGACAAATTGTAAGATATTAAAAAAAAATTAACAAGACCAGTACTGATGTACGGAAGCAAACATGGAATTTGAGATTTAAAAAAAATAGTGAGGAAAATATAAGGTCTAGTTCGGTACAATGGAAATGGAAAGTAAAATGAAACCAGGATTTGTATTCTACATATAAATCATCAGATATTATCTATACCATTAATTTGGCGTCAGTGAAAGAGCAGCGGCGGCTCTAAGAGCCATGAATGAAATCAAATCACCTGCCCTACTATCAATAGACACTGCTGTGCAACTCTTCAATGCAAAAATCATGCCAATAATCGCATATGGGATAGAGATAGTTTGGGAACATCTGAAGATAAATGACTTAAAAATCTGGGAAAGCATCAAGGCATCCTATCTAAAGAAAATTCTAGCAGTCTTTAAATTCACTCCCTCGAGACTGGTCTATGTACTAGCAAGAGAACAGTTCTTCCTGGAAGACTTCAGAATGCGCTACTACCTGCCATCCACTAAAGCTTTACGAACAACAGATGCAAGAGAGAAGAGAGAAGCGGGATTCCATTCCTGAAGAATTCTACTGTACGCCTGCCATGATAGATAGGAGCTGGTGTGGACCGAACAAGGAACTAAGGCACCAGATTAACAGCTATGCAGTCCACGGCTTCCATCACAAAGTGTGTGTGAATGTCACTTACCATCAAATCGAAGACAGTTACAGATGTAAACTGTGCGGACTAAAGTGTACAAGATATCATCTGGAATTGTGTTCCAAAGTGACAATGTCATTAGCGCAATACGCCAATTAATTAATTTTGCACGATTGTGCGCAATTATATTATTATTATTAATTTGGCAAGCTTGCGAAGGACAGGGAGTGTGAAAAGAACGAATGAGAATGAAGTTTCAAAGCGATGATGGGATATAAGATACTGGAAGAGAAGAGTTGGATGTCCCAGATCAAGATGGATTGATGGTCTAATCTCTGATCTAAGGGAACTTAAAGTCACAGAAATTGGTGGATGGTAGCCAGAAATAGAATTCTGGAGGAAAGTCCTTAAGGAAGCCAAGGTATATAACTGGCGTAGTGTAACGATGATGATGATAATAATAACAGTTTTCGTTGTTTTGAGTATGCGTAATCTACACAATACTCATAAAATCTGTGTTATGTGGGCGAAATTTCAATAATACCGCTAATAAACTAGATTATTTAGCACAAAAGAAGAAAAAATAATAACAATAATTCTCCTTTGTCATCTGTATGTTTTGTGATTCGCTGATGTGTTATGAAAGAGCGAACGTTCTAATACATCAATTTCTGATGATAATGTTGAACTAGCAGATACGAATAAATAATAAAACCGCAGGGAAGGAAATCACTAATTAAAAAGGAATTAGTATAGGTTTAAAAATATAAATACCAAGATGTATTGTGTATAGCTATTTATTTTATTTATTTTCGAAAGCCTCTGATATTGTTTCAAACTAGGCTTTTACTTTCCTTCAGATGGAAATGCGACCTAATTTAAGATATCCTTAGAACAATATTCCCGAATAGACCCATGAGTTTCGTTGTGAAAAACCGAAAATTGCTACCGCTAGAGCAATTTTTATATTTTCATTACTGGCGAATTCCTACACTTAATTGTCATATTTTGATGGTTAACAAACTCGGTCATAATTTGTTTTAATTAACTGCAATATGCCGAGTTTGGTTTCGATTAAACAAACATTGCAGCCGCTAGTGCCTTAACACACACACCTACCAGATTACGATCGTGAATATTTTTAAACATTTTCCAAATTATTTCTTGCGAACAAGCCCAATAGCTGCATTCCATCGGAATTCGCTAAAAGAGTGGTATTACTGTTAATACACAAATGTTTAAAAAAGTAAAGTAATTATAGAAAGCAAGAAACAAGGCATAACGTAATTAATTTCAATTATTCGGGACATAAATTATATTAATTTCCGTTATTTATGACATAAAACTATACACGTCGCAGCTTGGAATATTTCACAAATAAACTCAATGTATGTTACTAAAATGAAACTCGGAAGGTATTCTCCAAAAAGCAGCGAAATCTAACTCTAGCAACCGTCATGTTTGTTTAGCCACAATTTATATCATACACTTCGATCAAACGTTAAATTAGTAATGTACCATATTGGATACGTTGGTTGCATTCATTTATTATTTTAATAAAATTATAAAAATGAATAGATAAATATTATTTAAACCAGTGTCAATTTATACAACAATATACAAATAGGTAATAGCTTACGACCATGCAGGATTTGTTTTGATTGCAGTCCCACACTTTTAAATAAGCTGCAGCAAAAAACTAGTTTCTTCAATTTAAGAAAATAAATATACATTCTGTAAATCAGCAAAATTGTTCCATAAATTCCACTTGCTGACGAATTCGTTTAGTTTACACAGTTCCTGCCTGAAGGACCCTAATTTTATTTTGCTACATCACTTATTATGATACTATGTTCTCTGAGCCATTTCCTCTTTTGTTTGTTCCAGTAAGACCAAATATACCTAAACTGTATTTGCCAATTTCCTAATTATGTTGTCTATTTGTTTCCACTCAAAATTGTATATTCACCGTATGTACCAACCTTTATCATTTTCTGAAGGTTCTGTCGTAAATTCATTTCAATATTCCGTGGC
Organism: Diploptera punctata; assembly: GCA_030220185.1. Lineage (NCBI taxonomy): Eukaryota > Metazoa > Arthropoda > Insecta > Blattodea > Blaberidae > Diploptera > Diploptera punctata. The sequence goes on along the minus strand of JASPKZ010003871.1, from coordinate 805,215 downwards.
TCCAAGATTGAATTTGATTACATAAGCCAGAGGACTGGCCTACCTCTATATCCCCTAACTCGGAGATGCATTTTTTCTTCGAGATGGTCTTTATTTTGTCTTTAGCGATATAATGCCTAACTCTAAAGCAACAGTTATTGTAACACTGGTCAGGATAAAGAGGATACATCAGTCGTGCCAACTAAACCCTAGGGGTTAACAATGTTTTTATTCCTGTCTCTCGTTCTTTTGTAAACTAGCTTGGTAATGGCATTAGCGGATTCTGAAAAGTGATGGAACGAAAAAAAAAAAAACAGCATAGCCTAGACATAGACGACAGAACGGTTGATAAAAAGAATTAAATACAAGAAATATACAGAAGATGAAGTTTGGGATTTATTTCTACTTTCTTCATTATTTCCTTCATAAAATGTCGATAGTTTTTATTAGTAATTGGTATATTATTTTATAAAGATATCTAAATTTATAATTGCTCTAACCTCGACTCCATCATTACCAAGTGTAACATACATATATTAATTGTTTTTTCTCGTATAATTTATCATATTTATTATTATTATTATTATTATTATTATTTTTATTATTATTATTATTATTGTCGTAAGTATTATTACTGTTATTGCCCTATAAAATGTTGTTTGCATATGAAATTTAGATTGCAACATTTAATATATCTTTAACTGTTGAATGCAGGCTTTCACGGCCGGTAATCGTAATGTTTAGTGATTCCGGGTTATGTGGCCGTGGTCCATAGTTGGTGTTGATACCAGACGTTTCGCCCTCAACTGCGGAGGGCATCTTAGTAGTAGATCTTCCGACCAGGAAACACGCATAGAAGCACTCGCCACTGAAGATGCCCTCCGCAGTTGAGGGCGAAACGTCTGGTATCAACACCAACTATGGACCACGGCCACATAACCCGGAATCACTCAACATTATATCTGTAACTCTTTATAATTACTATAGTGCATGTCTATATTGTCAAATATTTATTTGTATTTGTGCTGGTTGAGTGGAAGAGAAGGCCTTATGGCCTTAACTCTGCCAGAAGAACAAAAGATTATTATTATTGATATTATTATTATCATTATTATCATTATTATTATTATTATATCCCTATATTAAATCAATTAATGTGCAAAAGGGGAAAAAACCAGGTTAGTCGTTTTTTCCTTGAAACCTAGAAAACGTACTTTCAGTTGTACAACATACATGCTTCTTTACCTGTTTTCCAAATTTTGGAGGTAAATAAATCCACGACAAAACGGTATTTTTTTTCACACTTGTAAATGATGTGCTTCCCATGGAGAATCTAATAACACCTAAAACTCCTTTTCATCCATGAACAGTGACTTACCTGGTTCTTTCCATATTGCCTTTAATATATATATATATACATACTAACTGTTTTATCTTCAAATCTGGTTGGTACGAAGATAATGCCAGATAATCTGTTTATATGGGGACACCCATTCTAGAAACTTTTGGGGGGAATTTGTCTTCTGTTATTCTTTTTTTACGTGGATGCATCATTTTAATTGTTATGAAAACCATAATCTAGTTGAACATTTATATTTTCTTTAATTGAACTTATTAACTGAATGTCTCCAAAATTCCATTTCTGCAGAATTTAATTTACTTATTGTTCTTGATTTAATTCTACTGATATATTTGTGAAATATAAATTATCAAGATTTCACTCACATTAATTGTAGACTGAAAATAAAAACCGGGTTATGTACCATATCGTTCCACTTTCATTTCACTGCTAAAATATGGATTATGTGCCTATGCCAGTGAGGAAGAAACCGGGTATATTTTATTCAGTCTGGAAGCAGTTTAAACTTTAAGCAGAAAAATGCGCCTGGTATATCAAAAAACTGTCATTAGGTGTGTGTGTGTGTGTGTGTTTCATGTTTTTCTCGGAATTTAGATTTTGGCACATAGTCCAGTTTTTATTTTCAGTATGTAATTATTAATAGCGACAAATGTATATTTACTGATGAATATTCCCAGCACAAGCTTGATTTTCAGCATCAGGTGACAAATGGGTATTTACTGTTGGAAATTTTCAGCCCACACCTGATTTTCAGCACTGATCGCCACTGAATGTATAAATGTATTAATTGAAAGGACAAGCTGTTGATATCAAACTTCTGACAAACTGAATGACAAGTGATGAGGGTTTCACTCACACTTGTCAGCGACATAACATGCCTCGCCTACTGTAGAGTAAAGAAGGTAATAATATCTTTAAAACATTATTTAATTTCTAGATTGCTTCCGTTTCATTTAATTTTCCTTATACATTTTAAGAAAAACTGATAAATAAACTTCACATATAAAGAAATTAAGTATGTATCTTTATGTATCTTATTTACTTTTAATTCAATCATCCTTTGTGAATTATTACTCTATAACAAAATGGCGAATTTATAATTGTTGACTTCAGATATTCCACTCTAAGTCGTACTACATTAGAAGAATAGAATGCAAGAAAACTGTGATTTTAACCATTTATAGCTGTATATCACTATAAATTTATGAATTTAATTGTATTATTTTGGCATTGTCCACCGCTGTGGTCTCGAGGTAGCGTGCTGCCTTGTCGCGCAGCGGGCCCGGGTTCTATTCCCGGTCGGGATAGGCTCCTGAATTATTTTTTCGGGGTTTTCCCTTACGTGTAAGAGAAATATCAGGAAACTTAGGGCCCAATGGTCCCCGAAATTCATCCGGCCATCATCATCATCATCCGTCACAGATGTAGAAAGCAATGGGAATCTACCAGACCTATAATTCTCTAGTAAAGCTGCAAAGCATAGCATGAAAATGCTATGATTGCAGTGGAAGACCTGTCCTCGGCAGAATTACTACGGGTGGATGGATGGATTTTGGCATTGCCATGAACGTAGTATTTTTGTTTCATTCCTCTAAATTTAACAGTAATCACTCAAATTTGAAAATGATGCTTTTAATAATTCTACTTTTTAAAAAGAATTTCATAGTTTTTATATTAAATGCCACCAGGTTGTCATTTCGACATTCCGTTATTCTCTCCTGGCATTGGGGCAATTGTAATTCACATCTGAGTTTGGGGCGCCTACAAGGCAGATTACGCTGCCCCGATGATATATGATCGGCGATAATATGAGTCAGGATAGGCCTAAACCCTTAACGTAATCAGATGTTGTGAATATAATGATGATAGTCATGGCCAGATGATATTCGGGAACTGACTTTTGTCTTATACGCGAGGAAAAACCCTCACCAAGGAAACTTGTCCGGACTGTAACGGTAATATGTATCCCCTAATTTAGGATAATGGTTAATTAGAAGAATGCATTAATAAACAGAAAGAATGAACAGGAATATACAAAGTAAATTGCATTATATTATTTAGGAATTTTCAGCATCAGGTCTCACGGTTAGCAGAAGGAAACTTTAATGTGAAGGGGCCATAAATATGTAGCCTTCAATTAGACTAAGAATTCTTAAGCTGGGTTTAGTTGAAACATCAAGTTTGAAAAAATTCAAGCTTCAAAAATGTACAACTGTGAAAGTCCAAACCTGTGGACTGCCTGGCTGATTGCTGACAGTGACCAGCACCGTCCAGAGTGCCATTTTGGAGCCTGATGACTAATTATTAACTGTGCATTCTGTATGGGGTTGATTGTGTTTTTCCTATGCTATAAGGCGATTGTTGGGGTATTTATAGTGCTATTTGTAGTGATGAAGGTGCGATCACTCATTAGTACGGGGCATCAGAAACCACTACTCTGACGAGCTAGGCTCAAGTCAGAGGCGTAGAATAAGCCACACCGTCCAGTGAGTGATCCTAGAGCTTCATCAGTGAGTTTATGCACCATTTAGGTGTTACTGTTAGTTGAATATGTTTCGGTGTGTAGTACGCCACTGTTGCTGCTGCGAACAACCGGATTCGCATGAGTAGCTATGGCCGTAGCCGCGTTCCTGTACTAGTTCTTCAATATAGGGACGTTGTGCAGCTCTGTGAAGCTCAGTTATCCTGTACTACTTATTGTCAAAATAACAAGATTGATGTGGATTTTCTCATTTGATATTGATAAATTCGTATACTAAGTGTTTCAACTTTAATTCGGAAATATATTTGTACTGACTTACCATATTTTATCAATTTCATTAAATTTGTGTGTGATACAAAAGAAGACTTCATTAAAAAAATAGTACAAATACAGTAAGCGTCAAAAGTGAAAGAAGACTGCACTTAATGATTTCACTGAAAATAATATTTACTTCATTATTTAATTTGTTCCTGTACAGAAACTTACAAAACATAGACGAGATTAAACTAAAATCAGACGCTTTAGAACTACCTTGGTACAAAATATGGATTCTTAGATCAGTCGATGAAAGAGTAGAGACATTTAACACACTAATACTACAAGTATATGACAGATATGCACTAGTAAAAACCCGAATATTTACCCTGAATGAATGATTCAATACGTGAACTTATGTCAAAACTAGACAAAGCATACCGAACATACAGACGACATAAAAATGACGAGAACTGGCAACTGTACAAACAACTTAGAAACACAATTACAGAAATTATACGCAATGTCAAACTATGACACGCCAACAGTATAATCGGACCTGAAATAAGTGCGCGGGACACTCAGCGAAATCTCCGTACTATGGACATGGACAGTTGAATCCCGTAACTGACTATATATACTTCAGTAGACGATTTAAATGAACATTTTACCTCAATGCCCTTGACACCTTCAGACAACGAGACTAAAACAGACATCCTTAAAGACTTATCCCCATCCCCCCATATAGGAAGAGATAAATTTTACATTTATGACATTTCGCCTATAGACGTTAAAAAAGCACTCAAACGGATTAAATCCAATGCACAAGGAATAGATGACATCAGCATTTTAATGCTAAATAAAATCATTGACATTATACTACCCACAGTCACTCATATTTTTAATGCTTCCATCATAACATTTATCTTCCCTACAGCATGAAAATAGTCTAGGGTTCGGCCTATACCTAAAATATGCACACCTACTAACTCTAATGTCTTCCGACCGATTAGCATCCTTCCGATATTATCTAAAGCCCTGGAACATATTGTACGTAAACAAATGACTGAATATCTCCAATCAAATTGCCTCTTCATGTTTATCAATCCGGCTTTAAATCTGATCACTGCACAACCACAGATTTGTTAAAATTTACTGAAGATAATCGTGAAGCAATGGTGAATTGACTCCTTTAATCTTACTTGACTTCAACAAAGCTTTTGACACAATAGACCACGACTTACTTATGATAAAGCTCAAGCGCCTACATTTGTCTGACAGCGCTGTATCCTGGTTCGACTAATACTGCACGGGCGTCACCAATACGTTTCATTAAACTCTAGATCATCGCCTTGGCGGAATGTGCAGGCGGGAGTCCCCCAGGGCAGTTTTTCTCAATCTTCATAAATGACTTACCAACTGAACTAAAGTACTGCCGTTATCACTTCTATGCTGATGATCACAAAATATACCTACATTCGCCTCCTCATTCTATCTATAACAGCTTGACGAAAATGAATGACGATCTCACATCCATCTTTAACTGGTCTTCAAGTATCGGTCTAAATCTAAATCCTAACAAGTCACAAGTAATTCTAATGGGACAACAAAGACTGCTTACAACCTTTGACATATATATACTAAAAAAAGTTATCCATCTTACATTATCTTAGACGTTTAAATAATTTTCTCCCAGTTTCATTAAAACAAATCCTTGTGCAGAATCTTGTGTTGCCACACTTCGATTATTGTGACGTTATATATATAGTGATCTAAACTATGACTTGTCGCAGAGACTGCTTGCGTTCGATTCATTTTCAATATCCGCCGTTATGACCATATATCCGAACACTTCAATAACCTCTCCTGGCTCCGTCTTACTGACAGACGTAAATTGCATGTCTTTCACTACTTCTGAATTCCTACACTCCTAGTTACCTGGCGTTCAGATTTGAGAAGTTATCTTATTACCACAATATTGACACTAGGTCACAGTAGCCTCTCCCCGCTCCGGAAATTTCCTTTCTCAAGATATCAGGGGTTGCCGCACACTTGATACTTTTAAGTCACGCTTATACTGTTACCCGTTGTCTAATAATTAATTTTTCTCCATTTATTTACATTTAACTGTCATTAGTAACTATTTTTCTCGTTTTGTATATATCTTGTACGTATTACATTTATTTAGTTAAATCTAGACTAAATGAAAATACATTTTAAATAATAATTGTATTGTATTTATATATATTGTATATAATCGTTTATATTTATTGTAATTTAGATGTAAGACTATGTTTTTGTACTTTTTAAAACCTGGTTGAGTGGTAGAGAAGGCCTTAAGGCCTTAACGTTGCCAGGTAAAATAAAGCTATTTTTATTAATTATTATTATTATTATTATTATTATTATTATTATTAAATGTTATAGAAAATAAGATATATTACACTTTTACATATTTCAAACAAAACAAACACGTTTTTACAAAATTCACAATAATAATGTAATTATCTAAACATTTTTATAAAAATCTCAAGTATTGAAAAACAAAACAAAAATTATAAATATGATCGTATAGTTGAAATGTTGACGAAATCCTTATAAAAAAAGCAACCTGATGTATGGTAGGGATACTCTTTGATTTTATCTCGGCGCATATTCTACGGGACATAAAACTCACGAAAGTGGCAGTAAAATTGAAAAAAATTTGGCGCTAGTTTTCCAATACAGCTGTTTTCAATTCCTCTTTAGAGGAAATAGATATTCCTCAAACCTCATTTTAAGATAATTCCAAACGTGCTCTATTGGGTAAATGTCAGGAGACTGAGGTGGGATTTACATATATTTTATGTAATGTAGCCAAAACCTAGTATTCAGTGCTGAATATTTAGGGCAGTTGCCTACCAGAGACACAAAATGATTATTCAAACCTAAATTTTCGGTTCTTCGATGGAGTACAGGGTTTAATGTACATTATAGCATCCATTTTCCCATCAATGAAATACAGATTTCTCACACCAGCTGCACTCATACATCCTTATACCTTTACGGATCCACCTCCATACTTCACTGTAGGAAGAAGATGCCGAAAATTAAGTTCTTTGTTCTTCTTTCTCCACACGGAAACTCTTCCATCAGACGTGAATATCTTATATTTGATCTCATTTGCTCTAGAATGCAGAACACAGACTAAAAATGCTTTATTTTCTTTTTTCTGTTGATTTGTTTATGTAGTGTTCTCTGCGGGCCATTCTGCCGTTATAGCCGTTGGATCTTAGGTATCTTCCAACAGTGGTAACATATACGTCCCTTTCAAATTATTTTTTCAATCCAAAAATTATATTAGGCGCAGATATTCTTGAATTTTTCTTTACAGTAGTCATACTATTTATTTCAGCATGTGTAGTATTTTTATGGCGATTTTGAGATTTTGAACTGTCTTGGTGAACCATACACTTTACTTCAACATCGTCCCTCATACAACACACTTTACACCAGACAAAGATGTAAACATACCCTTATCCTACACTCCTCTCTGTATACTGTACATCACCTACGTAAAGTGGTCTGCCGAAGTGATGCGTCTGAAAACATACCACATAAACATCCACATATCCGCCCATCGCGGAACTCGAGGCAAGTAATGTTCAGTGCGTGGCACTATACACACACACACACACATATACACACACACACATATATATATATATATATATATATGTGTGTGTGTGTGTGTGTGTGTGTGTGTGTGTGTAAGATGTGTAGGACATATTTTAATGCTCGGGCATAGTTCACATATCGTTTCATTCTATCTGTTCTTTATGCGGTAGTAGAAGAGAGAAGTAGAAACTGCTTGAACTAAAACCACAGGGAAAGTGCCTGGTAAGTAACTCAATAACAAGATGGTATAATAAAATTAACCATGATTTGGGGGAGGTGAATTATACGAGAAATGATTGGAAAATATTAGCTCAAGATAGAGATGTATAGGGAGTTCATGTCCGCTCGGCGAAGTACGTAAGGATTTGTTAGTGCCAGTGAGTTAGATGGTATCAAATATAACAGTACTACGTATTAATTAATATAAAAATTCACTACCATTTTGGATGAAATGAACATTATTTTAAGTTTCCTAAGCTTACAGAGACAAAAGAAGGGAATTGCAGAACTGTGAACTTGAGAATAAAATATTTTCTTATTATATTCACGTATAAATCAGGCGTCTCCCAAGAAATTTACAAAAAAAAAACAGAATATCTAGCAAAAAATATCAATGAAAGAGAAGCTTTAATATTGGAGGAAGGAATCTAAATAAAGCAAGTGAAACAATCTAAATATTTGGGAATAATTATGGATACATTAAAGGTATAGGCAAAGAGACTATCATACATAGAATTGAATTGAATAGAAAAAATAATACCATCGTTAAATTACATATGGTGGGATAAGCATATTTGAAAAGACAAAAAAAAATATATTGATAAAACTTTGGTGGAATCTGTTGCAATGAATGGAAGTGAGGTATGGACAATCAATAAGTACTATAGACTAATAGCTCTAGAAATTAATTATTTACGCAGAAGTGCCAGAAAGTCAAAATTAGAACATGTCACAAATAAGGAAATTAGAAACATATTGGAAGCAGAAGAAAGCATAATTGAAAGAATTGAGGAAAAGGAGGAAGAGAGGGAGACCGAAGTTAACATGGAAGGAAAGCATGAAGACATTAATGCAAGCAAGAGGGCTAAGCATTGAAGATGCCCAAGATCGTAGGCTTTGGAGGTTTGGCACGGGAAGACGGCAGCAGCTGTAAAAACCCGAAGATACATAGATTATCCTTACTTCTGGCCTTTAGACAGTTGGAAGTGAATTTCCAAAACTGATTCACCGCATGAATTTAAATGTTAATAGAAACAACTGTATCTTCTGTTACTCTTAACGCCTCAACAAAGCAACTCCAGCGCACACTACCCAGAACTAAAACATTGAACGCTCCCCGTATTTCCATCCCTTCTGACTTCCTCTTTCACACGCCTCTCCATAGAGAGATTCAACATGGCGGAAGAACTAAACAACGATGTGGAACGTGCTCTTAGTGTTTTTGTGAGTGCATCAGAATTAAACAACAAACCGGGTAAGAACATGAAGGAGCTCATCCTTAAATCGGTGAGTGCCATTAGAAATGCATTTGAAACCATTAATAATAGTTTAAACGCATGTAATGAAGAAAATACTGTATTAAACAACAAGCTAAGTGAAATGGAAGTACAAATGAAACGGTCAGCAGAGCAGACATGCAACAACGGATGCAGACAAGTAGCGCCATCTAGGAGCACAGCAGGACACAGCAGCTGCGGGTACCGACAGCCGGCACCATCTGACGGCGGACGACGCAGACTCTACTCCAGTGTCGCCGGCTCTGCCGACAACGAGAAGCGCTTCAAACTTATAGTTACCTCAAAAACAACTCAAACTGCTGAAATGATGAAACAAACGTTAAAAGCAGCGGTCAATCCTACTGCAATGAAAGTGGGCATAAAAACCTTCAAAACAATCTCGGATGATAGGATCCTAATAGAGACAGGGAGTAAAGAAGAAATTGACCTACTGAATACCAAAATCAATGCAGATTGCCACGACTTGCTGGAGGCAAAAGTCCAAAAACTAAGGAACCCCAGCATGATCATCTTTAATGTACCAGAGGATGCTAACATAGAGAACGTAGAAGAAACCATAATCACGCAGAACCCAGAATTAAATATAAAGAAAGGAGATATCAAACCCAAAATTATCCTAAGAACAAAACGCAACTACAGGAACCTAATCGTAGAAGTCGCATCACAAGTGCGCAAACAGCTACTTAATGCCAAGATAAAAATGGGGTGGCTCATATGCAACGTAGAAGATTATCTGGTCGCAACGAGATGCTTCAAATGCAGCCGCTTCAGCCATAGACAACGAGACTGTAGGGCCTTAGAAGAAACATGCCCCCTGTGCGCAGGCAACCATAAACTCAAAGAGTGCACGGCTCCTCCACAGGATCACAAATGCATAAACTGCATAACTCACAATAGATTCAACAGCAATGAAAAAGTTAGTGAAAACCACACAGCTCTTAGCAGAGACTGCCCTAGCCTAATTGCAGTACTTCGGAAATATAGACAGAACACCGATTATTAATGGCTTCAGCAACCAACCGCAGAGAAACGAAAGCAACCTTAAAATGTCTGCAACTAAATTTACAGCACTCTAGGGCAGCTACACATAACCTAATACAACTAATATCTAAACAGGGAATAGACATAGCATTCTTACAGGAACCCTACGTAACTCGCAACAAACTCATAGGAATACCAACTAAATATAAAATATTCTCATGCGGGAATGGAAGGCGAAGATCAGCAATAGTAACAACAAATGAAGGAATAGGCGCCATGATTTTGACCCAATTATCTGACGAAGATACAACGGTGCTTGAAATAACCCAAGGAGCCTACAGCTTTATTGCAGTTAGCTTGTATCTACACATCCTAAACGAACTCGAGGCCGATTTATCAAAAATTTCTAGGATTCTAGATTTTGCTAAAGGGAAAGGCGTGGTAATAGCAGTGGATAGCAACTCGAGATCCAAAGTATGGTTCGATGATCTTACAAACAGTAGAGGCAGGAAATTGGAAGAGTTTCTGATAAGCAATCAGTTATTTATCATGAATGAAGACAACGGGATACCGACTTTTGAGAGCAACGGACGCAAGAGCAAAATAGATCTCACACTCAGTAACATGCGCATGGCAACATATGTGTCGAACTGGGATTGTGATATCGAAGAAAGCTGCTCCGACCATAAAGTTATCTCCTTTCATATAGCGTGGTCTAAGAGCAGAAATGAGACAGTAATATTCCAAAGAGCCAAATACATAATAAAAGAAGACGACTACAACACATTCGACGACAATTTTATAAAAGAACTAAAGGTACAGCTCAATTGCAAAGCAGCAACTACACAAGAATTAGAAAATGAACTAGACACCATAATACAACAGGCAGATACGGAACATGTGGCAAGTTCATTTCAGACAATTCTAACAGCAGCATGTAATAAGACCTTCAAAAAGCGCAAAGGAGCAGTGAAAACTATAAACCACAAGACAGTTCCATGGTGGACTAGCGAGTTAACCATTATGAGGAAGAGGACTAACGCACTACGGAGAAGATATCAGAGGACAACAGGAGACGAAAACTTGAGACAGCAAAGGAAAGAAGGATATGTCACGGCAAAAAGAGAGTATCAAAGTGCCATAACACGGGAGAAGCTAAGGTCATGGAGAGAATACTGCAATGTCACCACAAGCGGTGATCCCTGGAATGCAGTGTATAAATTCGCATCGGGCAAGATGAGAAATAAAAGCATGCTCACGACGCTAAGGAAAGAGGATGGATCTTACACGGAGAACCAAGAAGAAACAATTAATTACATGATTGACCACTTTACAGCGAACGATGAGGAAGGGAATGACAACGAATACCATAAAGAGAAAAGGGCAAAGTCTAGACTTCCCCCAGATACACCGGACGACGGACCCTTCACGCAAGAAGAAATCCGTGACATACTAGAACACATGGATGGGTCAAAAGCTCCCGGAGAAGATGGGATAACTAGTGATGTACTAAGTCAAGTACACAAGAGAATGCCAACATACTTGACAAAATTATTCAACAAGTCATTGGAAGTCGGCCATTTCCCCTCAATTTGGAAAACAGCAATCTTAATACCGATAGTGAAACCTGGCAGAGAAAATGATGACTCAGTTTCTAAATATCGCCCAATAAGTCTTCTAAATGTAGCAGCGAAAGTTCTAGAAAAGCTATTAATCAACAGAATAATGCATTACTTGTTCTCCAGGAATCTATTAAGCAGAAACCAGTTCGGATTTACTCCCCAAACTGGAACAGTAGACGCTATCATGGAAGTCAAACACCTCGTGGAAGATAGTATCAACAGAAAACAATACGTCGCAATGATCAGCCTCGATGTGAAAGGAGCATTCGATGCAGCCTGGTGGCCCAGCATACTCTGCGCTCTGAAGGAATTCAGATGTCCAAGAAACCTCTTCAATCTAGTGAGAAGCTATCTAAGCGAAAGACACTGCACCCTTACAGTCAACAACGTCACTGTAGAAAGGAACATAAGCAAAGGATGTCCACAAGGATCTTGCTGCGGACCGGGACTGTGGAACATCCAGTACGATTCATTACTCAAGCTGGATTATAAAAAGTGTACGAAAGTCGTCGCATTTGCAGACGACATTGTAATTCTAATTAAAGGGAACAGTAAACTAGAAGTTGAAAATAACGCTAATATAGAACTCAGCAAAATATCAAGATGGGCAGCAAACAACAAACTAACATTTAATGAACAAAAGTCAAAGGTACTTCTCATAACAAGGAACAGACCGAGAGACGGACAAGACATACAATTATACTTAAACAACAAGACAATCACACAAGTAGACCGATTGAAATATCTTGGGATAGTAATAGACAAGAAATTCCAATTCAACCAACACATTGATTACATATCCGAAAAGGCAATCAAACTCTTACACACTCTCTCTAAGTCTGCCAAAATCAACTGGGGGTTAAGAACAGAGGTCTTAAGGACAATAACAAAGGAGCCGTACTACCCATGGTTTCATACGGAGCCCCGGTGTGGATCAACTCTCTGTCAAGGACGAAAAATGCCGATAAACTAAGAAGAGTACAACGAATGATTAACATAAAGATAGCAAAAGCATACAGGACGACTTCACATGAAGCACTCTGCGTGATAACAGGATTAATTCCCATAGTAATACAGCTCAAGGAGATTGCTCAATACTACAGCATAACGCACCAGCCAACAGGAACTGTCATGCTAGCTGGAGAGGAAAACAATCATGGACACAGCTACAAACTACAAGCACTGGCCCCATCCAGCAGAGACCACACGCATACCAACAAAGGATGAAGAACGTCAATACCAAATAAATATTTTCACAGATGGAAGCAAGAGTGACAACGGCGTGGGATCAGGAGTGATAATATACGTAAACAATGAACCAGCCCACCAGCTGCGATACAGACTACACAACAAGTGCTCAAACAATCAAGCAGAGCAATTTGCCATCCTGAAAGCTTTGGAAAAATTAGAAGAAATTGACACCAGCGGAATATCAAAATCAGCCGCTATTCACACCGACAGTAAGATAACCCTCGACCTACTAAGTAACAACAAGAAGCACAACAGCCTGATTGACGGAATCAGAAAGATTACGACGCATCTACAGCAGCAAGATTGGGAACTTCACTTCACTTGGGTGAAAGCCCACGACGGAAACGAAGGCAATGAAATGGCGGACAGTCTGGCCAAACAAGCAGCAAGTAGCAGCGAAGAAGAAATCGCATTCAGCAGAACACCACTGAGTGCGGTCAAAAGAGCTCTAATGGACAATAGTGTAGAGAAATGGGCAACAGAGTGGCAAACTACAACAAAAGGTGCTATTACAAAATCATTCTTCCCTAGTGTACAGCATAGACTAAAGTCAAACATCACCCTTACACACAACATCACAGTTCTAACCACAGGACACGGCAAAATCGGTGCATATCTACAAAGATTCAAGATAATAGAAGATCCGTCCTGCATCTGCAACAGAAACGCACAGACAGTCGATCACATTTTGTACGAATGCGAAGTGCTAAACAGTGATAGGAAAGTGCTAGAAACAAATATTACTAGGGAAGGCGGAACGTGGCCAACAAATAAAAGTGAACTAGTCACCAAATTCTTAAAACATTTTCAGAAATTTGTAAACAGTTTAGACTTTGACTCTCTAATAAAATAAAAACATAATATACATTAAATAGTGCAGACAAAAGATGTAACTGCTACAACATGCATGTAGTATTGCGCCATGCAATGGAGCATGCAGTAATTTATCATTATAAAAAAAAAAAAAAAAAAAAACGCCTCTCCATAACAGTATTGGTCTTCATTTTTCCTTTGATCTGAGGATTAAAAAACTGGGCTTTGTCTCTCAATAGCATCCTAATGTTTCCTAAGGGCATAGCCAATCCATATCCTCCTTTTTATTTGGATATCAATGGGTTCTATATTTGTTTGTTTCTATAGATTTCTATAGATTTCTATTTGGTCAAAATATGCTAAGGATATTCCTCAGATACATGTTTAAAAATATGTGGAAGCTCCTTGTTTACTCAACTGCTATTTTCCAACTTTCAGATCCTTATAAAAATACGATTTAACATTTGATCAGCAATTTGGGAATTTGGTTGTTGTAATTTCTCTGGATTTCCGCAGAGGGTATTATTTGGCAAAAACTGCATTTGCTTCACTTAAATAACCGTTCTTCCATCCTGAGTTGGGGTAAGTGAAGTCTTTTATTTCGTCTATATTTTGGTCATTTACCCTTGTATTTCTCCCATCCTTGGTGTTAAACCTCATAAAATGTTTCATTGAGTTCAATTTCAAGCCAGTCCTTTTAGTTTCATACTCGTCTTTTAACGTCTTCTCGATGTAATCAGGCTTCGGTTTCAGGAGACAATTTAAATGTTACACCTACGTAAATGAGCGGAATTCAAAGTCTTGTTTTAAATCAGTGATTCCTTTATTTTACGAGAACGGAAACGTTAAAACTATTATTTAACCAATTGCTGAAGTATCAACGATACAAAAACCTGATGTATTTAAGTGGAAATTAGCTATGGGGTATATGACAATGTTGGAAATACATTTAATGCAGTTGATATAAATAGATGCCGACATACACTAGCTGAATATTTGCTGGGAGCTCGCAATATGAGGAGCAATTGAATATTAAGGACTGCACTCACGTCGCTATATAAGCTCTTCACTTCCCAGACCTCAATACCTTCACGCTACACGGAATTCTGCAATCAGCATACAGAAGAGACCAGTAATCGATTCAATGAATAAACTGACAAAACTTTACGATTTTGTTGAATAAGCTAATTTTAAGGCAAAATACAGGAATTCGATGTCAAAGGAATACTGAAATCAATATATTGTAACAGAAAATAACGATTTTTTAAAAATAAGATTACGTTTGAAACACCGACTCAGACTATGCAATAATAATAATAATAATAATAATAATAATAATAATTATTATTATTATTATTATTATCCCGCCGCGGTGGGCTAATGGTTATATTCCTTGTCTCTAGTTCCGAGGGACACGGGTCCGAACCCGGCCGTGGTCGATGGATTTTTTAGGAATGAAAAATCCAACGAACAAGTCCTCCGGGAAGAACTTTAAGCTGTGGATCACGAGTCTGTAGATTTTCAAACTCGTAAAAGAACCATAAGCCTGGATAAAAATGCCTCTGTGTAAAGTTTACCGACCATTTCCCATTTATAATACCTTAGTAACCCACTAGAAATCTGGTCGAGGCGCTAGGCCGAACCCTGTCAATCGCTCACATCTATGGGTGAATGAGCATAACGAATGAACTTGGTCAATAAGTCCCCATTAGGGAGCGCCCTAATCCCGGCACAGGAAAGGAAAGGGCTTAAGAATTATTATTATTATTATTCATCCGGTATCATGGCAGCTGCCGCCGTGTTCCGGAAACCAAACGCCATTTCTCTATGCCCATCCATCGATCTTCCTCCAATGCTCTGATATTCATAGCAGCTTGAACCCCTTCTATCCAATTTATCTTCGGTCTTCCTCTCTTCCTCCTTTCCATAACAATTTTAGGCAATCTTTGCTCTGGAATTATTTTGGTATGGCCATACCACTGTAATCTTTTCTTTTCTATAATGTGTATATGATGTCTGGCTCCTCTTGCACACCCATAATTTCCACTATTCCTTTATTTCGTATTCTAACCATTCTGGATTTTCCAGATGATCTTCTTAAAACATCAATTTCTGTACTTAAAATTCTTTTCATTTCCCTGGTAGGAATTTGCCAAACTTCAACACCATACGTTATAATGCTCTGAATTATGGTTTGATATATTTGTAATTTTCTATTTTTTGTAATATTTTTGCTGCACCAAACAGAGTTTAAATCATTTATTGCTTGATTTGTTTGTGCGATTCTGTTTTTAATTTCCACTGTGTTATCGCCTGAATGGTCTAATTTTGTTCCTAAATAAATGCATTCAATACTAGGTTTTAGTTGTTATCCATTGTTGAAATTTATATTTTCCATTTCTTCTCCTATACACTGATATTTTGTTTTCTCTATATTTATATAATGTCCCATTTTTCATATTCTTCCTTTGTTTTTTTTTGCCATATATTCTATGTTATCGTTGTCTTGCGCTATTAACACCTGGTCGTCTGCATAATTTAGTGAATATACATGTGTATTTTCGATTGGTATGCCCATTTATGACATTTTTTTTTTCTTCCAGTCTCTTAGTACTCTTTCAAGATAAATTTTGAAATAGAGTTGGAGATAAATTGCAACCCTCCCTTAGAACTTTTGTAATAGTAAATCCGTCTGTTATATGATTTCCAACTTTTATTTTCCTAACTGAACCTTTGTACAATGATTTCATAGCTACATATTTTGGTAATGTTGGATTTGTCTAAATATTCCCATTACATTTTTTGAGGAATATTATCATATGCTTTGGTTAAATCGACAAAAAGTAAATGTATATCTCTCTTAGTAGCTCTTTTTTTCTATAATTTGTGTGATGTAAAATATATTATCTGTGTGGGCATGATCTACTATTTATAAAAACCAGATTGTTCTTCAATGTCTTTGTCTTGGTATTCTAACTCAATAATTTTACTTAGTATACGTCCATATATTCTACTTAATGTACTTATTACTGATATGCTTCTATAATTTTCACTTTTTCTCTTGTCTCCTTTCTTATATATCGGTGTTATAATAACGACATTCCACTATTCTGGCACTTCTTCGCCATTTATTATTTTATTAAACAGTACAGTGATAACTTACAATAATTTCTCGCTGCCAAGTTTAATTAAATCTATAACAATATTTCCTGGACTGGCATTACTACCATTTTTCATTCTCATAACTTCCTCTTTTTATAGTATTTGTATCAATTTCGATTACGCTTCTTGTTTCCATCTCTGATGAATCGTCATTTTCTCCCAAACATTATTTTCGGTCCTCTACTAACAGTTCTTTGTAATATTCTTCCCATTCATGTATCCCTATTAAGTTGAGAAGATTCTTATTTATATTCGATAAACGTATACATTTTATAAATTTCCATGATTCAGAACTCTTCTTGCTTCCTGAATATATGTTTGTATTTCTGTACATTTCTTATTCCAAATCTCGGTTTTGTATTTAATAACCATTCTTCTCACTTTTGCTTGTGCTTTTTGATATTGTATTTTGTCATTCTGGTTGTTGTACTAAGCCATTTTAAAAATAACAGTTTCTTATTCTGTATTTCCTTCTCTATTTTATCGTTCCAAAACAGTGCTGTCCTTCCCCTATTGTCGTCTTTCTCACCCAATGCTTCATAGGCGGCTTCATGAATGCACCTTTTTATGTACTGATACATCTCTTCTGTATCTCTTAAGTCACTCTGTGTTAATTTTTTTATTCAATCTTTGTTGATATAAATCCATTACACTTTCGTTTGTAAGCTTATTATTATTATTATTATTATTATTATTATTATACTATTATTATTATTATTATACTATTATTATTATTATTATTATATTATTATTATTATTATTATTATTATATTATTATTGTTATTATTATTATTATTATTATTATTATTATTCTACAGGCCGAAGAATTGACATTCCCAATGGGGTCGGGATATTTAAAACTGGCTTAAATCTTTTTATGATAGTATCATGACTATAGGGTTGAATCACCCTTTAATGGAAATGAGTATCAGATGCATGTTCGGCGTAAAGACGTATAAATTGGCGGACATCTCTTGCCCGTTGTTTGAAAAAGTAGGACCCTCAACTTCCTACCACCCTAAGGGCTTACTGAGGTCTGGAATGGAATCAATGTGTTTGTAGTAGTAATAGTATAGTTATTATTAGCATATTTAAATCGTCATCGTCATCTACGTACACTGTTCGGTTTCGATGAATAATGACAATTTGAATTCTCGTCTGTGAATAAGAGATCGTCGATAGAGACCCGGCGCACAGTGGAACAGAATCTGAAAAAGCTGGCCAGAACCTCAAAGCGTTGTCTAACGGCTTTGACATTTTCTACTCGGGGGTTTTCGGGGTCGCTGATAACGAATTCAATATCAGATGTGGCAAAAACAAAAACAACACTTCAATATTGCATATTACAAACCACGAGTCAATGTTTTTAAAAGAATAGTAAATAAACAAAACTAAACAATTCATAAAAGAAAACAAAATTCAGAAAATGTACAAAGATCCAACCAAACAAATACCAAAGAGAAGTAAAGGAACTTTTAAAAAATAGTAACAAAATAACTCAAGATGAAGATAAAACTAACACAACAAACAAAATGAACTAATAAACTACAAATGGACCAATAATAACCATAGTGCACCTACAATGAAAGCATTGCCAAAGATCCATAAACAAAATATACCTATTAGACTTGTTATCAATTGTATAAATGCTCCAAATTATAAAATATCCAAACTAATTGTTAAAAAACTTAAAGAGAATATAACACTAACAAATAAATACACTATAAGAAATTCATATTAAGTAGCAAACTTAGTTAAAAACACAGACATAAACGTCAATACAAAAATGGCATCCTTCGATACCACAAATCTTTACACGAACATCCCAATTGAATGAACTATAGAAATAATAAAACAACATTTAGAAGAAGAAAATTTAGATAGGACCTATATTGTATAACTAAGTAATATGATCATCACATATCTAAAACAAAATTACTTCAAATTCAATAATGAATATTTTACACTGAACGACGGTATACCTATGGGCAGTCCCACTTCTGGAATTTTTTTCTGAAATTTTCTTAGAAAGCTTGGAAGAAAAACATTTTGAAAAACTGAAGGAAAAATTAAACACAAAACTAATAACAAGATATGTAGATGGTGTTCTGATAATTTACGACAACGAAAATTCAATACAGAAAGATATTTTAATAGAACTAAACAGAATGCAAGAGAAAATAAAATTCACATCAGAAATAGAAAATAACAATTCTATAAATTACCTAGATCTTACCCTAACAAAAATTTAAATAACAATAGTATGGACGTTGGTATATACAGAATACCTACAAGCAACACAATCACTATCCATAAAACATCCAGACATCTTCCACAACAAAAAGTTAGCACTTCCATCAGCTTAATCAACATAATGATGGGATTACCACTTACACAACAAAATTATAACAAAGAATTAAATTATATAAAACTCCTAGTCTGCAAAAATGGATATAATGAGGAAATGATTAATACATTCAAAAGAGAAAAGAAGAACTAACAAATACCATACAACGAAGTAAGGAAATTGATAAAAAGAGATAAAAAGTGGGTATCCTTAACGTACACAGGCAAAGAAACACAAAATACAGCAAAAATCCTCCAAAAAAAATAAACATAAAAATTGCCTACAGAACAAATAACAAACGGAATAATATAATTTCAAATAAAATAGAATAAACTAACATATATCAAAAATAAAGGAGTTTATAAATATGAATTGCAAAAGAACTACTAGAAACATCACGACAAGATTTAATGAACATTTCAGAGATTTCGTATGAATGAAGGTAAATCCAGTTTTTCCAAACATATAGTAGAAGCAGGATATCAATTCAACACAATATACAACGTACTATCGATCCTGCATAGAGAAAACGATGTATCGAAAATCAATATTCTCGAAGAATTAGAAATCATCCAGGAAGCCACAAATAAACACCTGCTGATCGAGAACATACCCAGCAATATAAACCCTCTGTATAAAATAATTACCAACAACAGTCAGTACCAAAATGAAAGAAGAAGACGACACGTAAGTTATCGAAAGACCTCCTAAAACAAAACTGCAAATTATTGAGAACGACTGAGATATCAGGTATTGTTTTACAATTATTAAAACTTTAAACCACGAGTGGGAAGTAAAATCACTGCCCTTTATGCATAATACGTACAATGTATATACAAAATATATATCCAAAATGTGGTGTTAATATATATTAAACGAAACACATCACTGCATTCTAAATGAACAGAACTTAATTTGAAACAATACTTACTTACTCACTGGCACTATCGAACCCGTAGGTTCATGACCGCGCGGACATAAGCTCTCCATACATCCATATCCTGAGCTAATGCTTTCCAATCATTCCCTGCATAATCTACTTCTCCCAAATCATAGTTAATGTTGTTCTCCCACCTCATTCTTGGTCTACCAATTGGGCGTTTTCCCTCTGGCTTTCCTACAAGAAGCTACCATGCACGTCTTTCATTCCCCATACGTGCAACATGTCCTGCCCATCGCAGTCTACGAGACTTGACTGTTCTTATTATATCTGGCTTCTTATAAAGACCATGTAGTTCATTGTTATGTAGTCTTCTCCATTCACCTGTCTGTTCATCTCTCTTTGGTCCAAAAATCTTCCTCAGAACTTTATTCTCAAATACTCGTAATCTCCTTTCCTCCCTTAAAGTAAGAGTCCATGTTTCGCACCCATATAATATAACTGGTAGAATAATAGTTTTATATATTTTCAGTTTAACGTTTCTTGAAAGGAGTTGGGGCATCAAAAGTCTCTGCAATGCATAATAGCATGCATTTCCAGAATTGAGCCTATGTTTAATTTCTTTGTGCATCTCATTCCTATTTGTGATTATTGTTCCTAGGTATTTGAATTCAGCCACTTACTCAAAATTTCCCTCATTTGTCATTAGCTGTCCATTTCCATTATAAACTGAATTTCTACGTGTGACCATATATTTAGTTTTACTGATATTTACTTCCAGTCACAATTTCTTAGTGTTACTCAATGGTGTGTACGTGTTGGCCTTTAGTACCTCCTTGCTATCGGCCAGTAGTACTACATCATCAGCATAGACTAACAGCTTATTAATACCATTCAGCTGTAGGCCTTCCTCATTCTCTAAAGAATTAATGGCATGCTCTAGTACAAAATTAAATAGTAGATGAGATAGTGCATCTTCTTGCTTCAACCCATTCTGGATTTCAAAAGTGCCTGAAAACTGTTTTCCTACACGCACCCTACTCTTTGAGCCATTTAGACACATTCGTATAAGTCTAACTAACTTTTTAGGAATTCCGAACTCCAGCAGGATACTATATAACTTCTCCCTCTTAATTGAATCATATGCTTTTTTTAAGTCTACATATAGTTGATGTGCAGTACCATTATATTCCCATTTCTTTTCTAAAATCTGTCTTATACTAAAAATCTGATCTGTTGTCGACCTGTTCCTTCTAAATGCACATTGATGATCTCCTAGAATGTCATCAACATAGGGAGTAAGTCTGCTTACTAATATATTTGTTAGAATTTTGTACGAAGTTAAAAGTAATGAGATGCCCCTGTAGTTGTTGCAATCAGTTTTATCTCCTTTCTTATAGATTGGAACGATAATTGATTCCTTCCATTCATCTGGAAGAACTTCTTTTTCCCAAATCATACTAAGCAGCAACCGTATCTTGTCCATCAATTTTTCTCCCCCTGATTTTATCAGTTCTGCTGGGATCTAATCTGAACCTGATGCTTTATACATCTTCAATTTTTCAATTGCCATTTCAACCTCTAATGCACTTGCCCCTGCGACTAGCATTTCTGCTGTCTGTAACTTATCCTCATCAATGTCCTGTTCTGTATGTACATTTAATAGCTGTTTAAAGTAACTTTTCCATCTATTTAATATACTCTTAGAATCTGCAATCATATCCCCATTTTCATTCCGAATTATGTTTGTTCTAGCCTGAAACCCTTTCTTCTCTATACTAATTCCCTGATATAATTCTCTAATGTTCCTATTTTTTGCGTTCATTTCAAGATCATTAATCTTCTCTCTCAAATATTCCCTCTTTTTACTCTTTAGTAACTTGGTGGTTTCCCGTCTAACACTACCCAATTGCTCTAAATTTACCTCATTTGGCTCGTGTAACCATTTCATTTTTGCTAGCTTTCTTTTCTTTAAAATGTCGGCACATTCCTCATCAAACCATTTCTTGTTTTGCCTCTTTTTTAAACAACCAATGCTTTCTGATGCTGACAATTTAATAGTATCTCTTATAGCCTCCCATTTTTTATTTATATCAGTTTCTTCTTCGTTTGCCACATTGTCACCTGAAGATTCCAGTACTTCAAATCTATTAGCAATTTTGATTTGGTATTCTTGCCGCATTTCATCATTTTTCAAGTTTTTTAATTCATATTTTACAGAATCATCTTTAGCGTTTATTCCTCTCATAAGCGATAGCCGTTGTTTGATTTTCACTCTGACCAGATGATGATCCGAATTGCAGTCTGTCCCTCTAACTGATCTAACATCAATGACGCTACTGTGCCAGCGTTTATCCACTAATACATGATCTATCTGGTTCCGAGTTTCTTCATCTGGGGACGTCCAGGTGTATTTCTGATTATCCTTATGCTGAAATGTTGTGCTCTTAACAATGAGATTCTTTGATGTGGCAAATGTAACTAATCTAACCCCGTTGTCGTTACTATCTTCATGAAGACTGAATTTGCCTATTGTTGGTTTGAATATATCTTCCCGCCCCACTTTTGCATTAAAATCTCCTAAGACAATTTTCATATGATATCGTGAAAGGCTATCAAATAAGCATTCTAATTCTTCATAGAACTCATCTTTGATCTTGTCATCTTTATCTTCTGTGGGGGCATGTACATTTACAATTATAAAATCATGTCGTTTACCCTTTAGAATTATGTATGGTATCCTATCACTAACAAACTTAATATCTCGGATAGCGGATAGGATCCTCCTTCTGACTAAAAAACCCGTTCCAAATGCAGGTCTTTCTGCACCCCCATAGTATAATGCAAAGCTTCCTGATCCTGACTACCTTCTCCTGGCCACCTAACTTCCTGTAAAGCGACTATATCCAAGGGCGATTTATCTAATTCCCGCGTTAATATCTCTAGTGCCCCGCTATTGTATAAAGTCCTAACATGTCCCTGTGTTTGAGCCTTTGGCATGAGTTCCCTGAAGTAGTCCCCGCCCGGAGAACCGAATGGGGGACTATTTGACCTCCGGAAAATTTTACCCCAGTAGAACCCATGTCCGCATTTCTTGACGGTTGTATTTTTACTGTGAAAGATCGTCACTCTTTCGACCAAGGTACTTATTTCGTCTGGCTTATCACCTTCGACCAGTCCGGCATGGGTAACCCTATCGGCAGCAATGCTACCGCCGGCATAGCTCTTGGGATCATTTAAGCATGCAAGCCACTCCACCACGACAAGGTAAAGATACCATGGAGGGAATTTGAAACAACATAAAACAATAAATACGTATTTTATTTCAGATTGATGTCACGTCTGCTGTAGTCTCAACTAATAAACATTGCCCACACTGTTAACGTTAGTCAGTTGTTTATAATGGACGCAAATATTTCCAACAAATATGCTATTATTAATTTAAATAAACATTTTAAAATGAATAGTAAACTGTTACATACAATATTATTTGCCAATGATCAAGTAGTGATTTCCAGTTCAGAAGATGAGCTACAAATATATATTTTTAATTTGCAAAAAGTAAGTGCCAATTACAATTTAAAAATTTCAAAGAATAAAACTAAAATTTTAGCATTTAAAGGACATGATACCTTAAGAGCAAAAATAGTAACTGATAATAACATTTTAGAGCAAGTGAACAGTTTTAAATATCTTCTTCTTAATATTTAATTTTAGGAAGTTATATTTTGAGGTTATTTTAATTATATTATTTTTGGTCTGGACATCTTACCTCAATATTAATGTTGATTTGTTCTTGGACATGTTTCAAAACAATTCTGTTTGAAAGTCTGGGAAAGCTGACGATAAAACAGAATTGTTTTGAAACATGTCCAAGAAAAAATCAACATTAATATTGAGGTAAGATGTCCAGACCAAAAATAATATAAATTTCTTAAACTTAATTTGTAGGATTTTTATCTGTTTATTTCCAAAATCATTCTTCGGAGGAAGACGTATTGGATGTGCATTCACTGTCTATCCATCTCTTGGCTGGTCTTCCTCTTGTTGTTCTCCCGTCCATTGGTCAATCTTCTTTAGCTCTTTTTGCAAGCCGGTTTTCTTCCATTCTTTCTAATATGACCCTTCCAATATTTTCGTCTAGCTATAATGAATTTGGTTATGTCTTGAATATGACATTTGTCCCTAATTTCTGTGTTGTGTATTTTATCAAATAATGTTTTCCCCTGAATAGTTCTTAAGATTTTCATTTCACATGTGCTTATTATTTGTTTAGTTTCTGTTGTATCAGCCCTAGTTTCTGCTCCATATACGATAACTGGTCGAACTATCGTTTTGTAGGCCTATATGCGGGTTTTGCTTTCTATTGACATATATGTTTGTTGCGCCAAATTAAATCTTTCATATATCCTGATATTTGTGCTGATTTATCAGCTTGTTTCTTTACTTCTTTTATAAAATTTTTAGTGTTTGTTATTAATACACCTAAATAATTAAATTCTGATACTTTTTCTATAATTTTTCTTTCCACTTCTAATTTGCATCTTACTGGTTCTTTTGATATTGTTAAGCATTTTGTCTAATTCGTGTTAATTTCCATATTGTATTTTCTGGCATTTATATTAAATTGATGTAAAGATCTTTGTAAATTATCTTCAGATTCCGAAAGGAGAACGACATCATCTGCGTAACATATCAAGTGAAATCTAGTGTTTGGCATTTTAATAACCCAAACGTGGTTGTATGTTTCCAATAATTTTATCCATTATAATATTAAATAAGAATGGATTTAAAGAGTCAATTTGCCTGACGCCCTTTGTGAGCGTTATTTATTCAGTTTGTTGTTCTTTTACTTTGATTACTGTTTTGCAGTGTGTGTTAACTGATATTATTGCTCTAATCAGTTAATTAGGAATTTCATTCTCTCTCAAGATATTTATAATATCTTCACGCTGTACTCTATCAAAAGCTATCTTCGTATCTATGAAACATAAGAATATTGGTTTAATGAATTCCCATGACTTTTCCACAATTTGTCTAATTATGTAAATTGCATCAAATGTGGATCTATTTTTCCGAAATCCTTGTCGTTGTTTCTTAATATGGATTAATGAATTTAATTTATTGTTTATTATTTTTGTGAATACTTTTAGATAACTATTAAATAATGTAATTGAACGATAATTTTCTGGTTTAGTTTTACCACTCTTTTACATATTGGGATAGTTACACTCGATTTCCATTCTAGTGGGGTGGTACCGCTTATTATGATATTTTGGAATAACTTCTGTAGCTCATTTATTAGTTGTATTTAAATATCTAGGTTTCAATTTATCATATGTTAAAACTGAAGATATTAATGACAAAATAAATATATTTAATCTAATGTGTGGCACTATTAAAATAACCATTAAAATCACAAGAAAAGAAACAAAAATTAAATTTTATAAAGTAATGGCTGTTCCTGTATTAATGTATGGATCAGAATGTTGGACGGTCACTAAAAGATAATAACAAAGATTGGAAGCAGCTGAGATCAGATTTTTAAGAAATATAGCAGGATATACTCTTCTGATTAAGAATAGGAATGAAGATATAAGAAAGGAACTAAATATTTTCAAACTTACAGACCGAATAATTAAATATAGGAACGACTGTAAAGAACATATTGATAGAATGCCAGAAGAAAGATTTCCAAAATGCATGTATTTTATGTCTTTCGGGCCGTGGTCTGGTTTTATTAACACTCGACGTTTCGTCTACTACTGCGGTAGACATCCTCAGAAGATTCTGCGTGTTCTTTGACCTCTTAACTCTTCAAATGTCGGCTGCAGACTGGCTGTGTGTTGACTGACTGACTGACTGACTGACAGACTGAATAAGGCGAAGTCTAGCTTCGCCCAGTGAGCTGCGTATGTTAGAATCGACTAGGCTCTTTGGCAGATAAGTAGATAGTGGCTATCGTTACGGGGTTTTAGTTCACTTAATCTGAGCCTACTTGGCGGCGCCAGTATTTGCGTGCCGATGGTGATGAAAATTGGACAGAGATTTGGGATGTGATGACCTGAAGTAGGGCATCAGAATCCATACTGCCTTCAAGCCGAGAGTCGGAAATCCAGTAGTGTGGAATAAGCCACACCACTCCAGGTGAGAGCACATCGCCAAATCTCTGGCTGGATTTAACCAGGGTTAAATTGGGTAAATATGTTTTTTTTTTACGTACAGCACACCGCTGAGGCAAGGCGTCCCATACTGCGTACCATAGCATTTCATGCAAAGATGTAAATGTATATATCTTGCTTACATTTTAGTCATTATCACTGATACACATATTCACCAATTGTGACAGGAACAACAAGCGCTCCATTGGAGACTTAAAGCCAGCCAATATAGGCTGGAAGACTTGGAGTGCCTGTTGTGCCTTGTTTGGAAATCGTGTCCTTATTTATAGTTGAGTATTGTGTGGTGATGTTTTCTACACGGTCCGTTACTATTTACTTTACCGAGCTATTTTTCTGACTGGTTGTCACTGGCGTAAGTCATAGGTTTTATTCTCGTGTTATATAATGCCGGAATCCAAATTTTATTAATCTTCTTATTTTCTTATTTTTTTTGTTAAATGAATGTTTTTGTTTGTAAATGTCAATAGCCTCTCTGTGAAGTCTGGTATAGTAATGTTGTGTTTTGGAAAAACTTGTGTTTCTTCAAATTTTATGGCATGTTCTTTGTTATTCGCTAAATCTTCTGCTACAGACGATTTTTCAGTTTGTTTCAACCGACAATTTCTCTTGTGTTCTCGTATTCTTGTACTTATCATCCGTTTTGTAGTTCCTATGTACACTTCACCACAACTACATGGAATACGATATATGCCAGCAGTGCTTAAAGGTTCTCGTTTATCTTTTACTGAATTTAATGTATTGTTAATTTCATGTGTAGGCTTGTAGATAGTCTGGATCTTATGTTTTTTTTTTCAGAATTCGCCCTATTTTGTCTGTTATAGATTTAACATAAGATAGAAAAACTTTACCTTTGATTTGTTCCATAGTTCTGTTGTTAGTTCCATGCTTTTTAGGATTTACTGCACGGTTGAAATCAATTTTACTATATCCGTTTTCTTGGAAGGTTGTTTTAAGATGATTAATTTCTTCTTGAAGGTATTGAGGTTCAGAAATCCAGTTTGCCCGGTCACCCAGAGTTTTTATAATGCCAAATTTTTGCCTAGGATGATGATTTGACTGCTTGTTTAGGTACCAGTCCGTATGAGTAATTTTCCTGTAAACTCGGTGTCCAAGTGTCATATCTTTGTTTTGTATTACTAAAATGATATGACACCTAGTTTACAGGAAAATTACTCATATGGACAGGTACCTAAACAAGCAGTCAAATCATCATCCTAAGCAAAAATTTGGCATTATAAAAACTCTGGTTGACCGGGCAAACAGGATTTCTGAACCGCAGTACTTTCAACAAGAAAGTAATCATCTTAAAACAGCCTTCCAAGAAAACGGATATGGTAAAATTGATGTCAACCGTGCAGTAAATCCTAAAAAAACATGGAACTAACAACAGAATTATGGAACAAATCAAAGGTAAGGTTTTTCTACCATATGTTAAATCTATAACAGACAAAATAGGGCGAATTCTGAAAAAAACATAAGATCCAGACTATCTACAAGCCTACACATGAAATTAACAATACATTAAATTCAGTAAAAGATAAACGAGAACCTTTAAGCACTGCTGGCATATATCGTATTCCATGCAGTTGTGGTGAAGTGTACATAGGAACTACAAAACGGATGATAAGTACAAGAATACGAGGACACAAGAGAAATTGTCGGTTGAAACAAACTGAAAAATCGTCTGTAGCAGAACATTTAGTGAATAACAAAGAACATGCCATAAAATTTGAAGAAACACAAGTTTTTCCAAAACACAACATTACTATACCAGACTTCACAGAGAGGCTATTGACATTTACAAACACAAAAATTCATTTAACAAAAAAGAAGAAACTATGAAGATTAATAAAATTTGGATTCCGGCATTATATAACACAAGAATAAAACCTATGACTTACGCCAGTGACAACCAGTCAGAAAAATAGCTCCAAAGTAACGGACCGTGTAGAAAACATCACCACACAATACTCAACTATAAATAAGAGCACGATTTCCAACACAGAGCCCCGGACCATCACGGGGAATACAAGAGTCAACAGCCACTAAGCATAGTAGCCAACCAGTCCGTGAACCTCAACTGCTACCCCAACCAAAAAAGGATCCCCGTCCACCGCCTATTATGGTAATTGGACATGGGTATCTTTTTAAAATGAATCATGAATTACAAGGAAAACTTGAAAGTGACTTAAAAGTCGTAAATACGAGTGAAGGATTACGCGACTATGCCACCTCAGTGGAAGATTTCATTATGCTTAAAGAATACTTTCGCAATGCTGACAAAGAGCATCACACATTTCAACTCAAAAAAGATATGCCACTGAGGGCTGTGCTCAAGAGGCTATCCAAAATCATTACTGCAGACGAAGTTCGACACAAACTACTAGTACTAGAATTTCCAGTCAAAAAATTAAAACAGTTAACAATAAAATATGGTTATTTATAGAAACCCCATTACCTATATATATATATATATATATATATGTATATATTCTTTAGCTAGAAAACTCTGAAGCTGGCAGAGAGATATATAATTTGACTCGCCTCTTGTTCACAGTGGTGGCTGATGAACCTTATAGATCTCGATCTGGCATGAATCAGTGTTTTAGATGCCAAAAATTTAACCATACCTTCTCGGAATGTCACTTAACTCCGCATTGCGTTATTTGTGCAGAAACGCACAACAATATAGAATGCCTAGTAAAGGCTGCGGCACTAACAGATAAATAACTTCTAAAATATGCAAATTGCGGAGAAGAGGGGCTTCCCGCTTCCTACCGTGGCTGCAATGCTTATAAAGCAGCTAAAGAAGCATATGAGAAAAGAAGACCATCCCTAGGTTCTTAACCTGCAACTCCACAACCAGGTAACTTCCAATCCAAACCGATAGATCCTACAGTCTCTTACAGTAAAATGGTTAACCTTGGCATCGCTGCAAAACCTAAATCTGCAAGCACTGCTCAACGTCAGATCACATCGATCCCTACTCTTTCAATGTCAGAACATGCACATAAGCTTTTTCAGGATTTTCAGCCTCTATTAGCTGAATTATCTTCCCCCATGGAACGGTTTGTGTTCATGTCTAATCTGGTAAATAGTTGTTTCGGATATGGCTAGGTTCACCCAAAAAAGCTATATCAATGTCATGGTATTTAATGCCAATGGTTCATGAGTTAACTACATTTATGCAAACAAGAAATATTGACATTCTTCCACTAAATGAAACGCATCTTAATCATACTGTTAAATTCACAATTCCGAATTATCACATCTATAGGAATGACCGTATTGATGGTCCCCTCGGAGGCACTGCAATCTGTATCGAAAAGTCCATTGGCCATAAAGTGGCCCCAATCCCCCGACTTCTATTTATTGAAGGCATGGGCATCTTCCTTCCGTTCTCAGAACGCGAAACATTATTCATTGCAGCTATCTACAAATCTCCTATAAGACTTCTGACAAGGCATGACCTTCTTTCTCCCCAAGTTACTTACTTGCGGGAGATTTTAATTATAAACATCTTTATTGGTACTGTCGTGCCCAGTACGCCTCTGCTACAATTTTCCAACGCTACTGCCAACTTCACAACATAGAAATCTCTGCTCCAGGGGAACACACACTCTTCATCCACACACCTTACGGCATAAGGTCCTATATATTGGACATAGCTTTATCGAAGAATGTCCCTATCTCACCACACATCACTACTGTAAAAGACGCACTCAACTCCGATCACACTCCTTTACTATTTAAAATTTCACCATCATTTTTATTGTCCTCCCCGCTTAATGCACAACAACATCGCACAGATTGGCAGAGTTACACTGACATGCTTAGCCAATGAGTTAAGCCTACACTCTCTGTCGAATCAACAGAACAACTTGAACTCGCTGTCCTTAATTTCCAGGCCACCATTAAAACGGTCATTACACTTGCTACAACGCGAACAAACTGCACTACACAAAAAAATAACGATTCCGTGCTTCAAAATTATTTGAATCTTAAAAGGCAGTACCTAAAATGGTACCGCACTTTCGGAGCCCACCATCACAAACATCAATACAATCACTATGCTCATTTGGTCAAAACCCGTATAAAAGAACTGAGAAATGCTGATTGGGATTCTTCCATTCACCATTTCACAGATAACAAAACTCCACATTGCGAGATTTTAAAACGAATAAAAAGAAGTCGAGCACCGCCTCCTCCTTCGGCCATACAGTCGGATGGTACTTGCGCATACCTCCCTAAGGAGAAGGTCCAAGTCCTAGCCGACAATTTCGCGAATCGGTTTCGACCTCATGAGCTTACAACACCAACACATGAAGCCGTGGTACATCATACAGTCAGTACTTTTCTGGAGACTTCCATACCTATGACCCGTCCCGATGTACAGTTTTCTGAATTGAAAACAAATGTACACAACCTCCCGTCCCGCCGTGCCGCTGGCCATGACCAGATTTCCAATCTGGCGGTCAAAAACCTTCCAACCAAAGCCTTACTCCTCCTTCTTCAAACAGTGAAACTTTGCTTTCAATTCCCATTCTTCCCGGAAGTGTGGAAGAAAGAAAGCAAAGGTTATCATTATTCCCAAACCTGGTAACGACCTGTCAATACCGGATAACTTGCGACCAATCAGTTTGCTACAAGTGCTGAGTAAAATTATGGAGAACATTACTTTGGCACGTCTCAAAATCGAAGTTTCAGAGAGAAACCTTATTCCTAATCATCAGTTTGGATTTAGAAAAGCACATAGCACTCCGCTGCAGCTTGTTCGACTGATTGACCTAGTTGCAACGGGCTTCAACTGTGGCAGTGTTTCTTGATATTGAGGAAGCTTTTGATACGGCTTGGTTAAATGGAATTATTTACAAACTTATCAAATTCAACATTTCGGCAAATTTGATTAAATTAATAGCTAAATACCTAACTAACCAACAATTTTGTGGTCGGTTAGTGGGTATATATCAGACTACAAGGCCCTCTTGGCGGGAGTTCCACAAGATGCAGTTCTCTCACATATTCTATATGCCCTTTATGTATCCGACTTTCCTACCTTTCCTAGAATAAATATAGCATCCTTTGCTGATGATACGTGTTTGTATTATCAGACACGTTTCCGATCTCTACCGTTCCACATTCGCGTGGTCCAGTCAGCCGTTAACATTGTCCAATCCTGGTTACGCCTGTGGAATATTAAACTTAATGAAAATAAAACACAGTTTGTTGTGTTTACTAAAAACCACAGGCGTACTCCTGCCCGACTCACCTTGGGAACTCAACTCCGTCCTGAGACTTCAGTCAAGTATCTTGGAATCCATTTGGATTCCAAGCATACGTTCAAAATTCATATTGGGCATTAAAAACACAAAGTTAATGCTGCTATTGCACTTTTATATCCATTTTTCAAATCGCCTACGCTATCTACCAGGATCAAGCTAACTTTATATCAAGCTGCGATCCGCAGCATGTTGCTTTATGGATGTGAAGCCTGGAGTATCCTCGCTGATTGCAACAAAAAGAAAGTTCAGATGATTCAAAACAAATGTCTTAAAATTATATTTTCGGCCCCGCTATACACGAGTATCGCAGAGCTTCACAATCTGACACAGATTTCCTATATTGGTGAAACAATTGAACATAGAGTGACTAAAATGCTCAATCTTATTATGAACCAATTGTTCGCAATACAGGGCGTATG
The DNA here is from genome assembly GCA_030220185.1 of Diploptera punctata. Taxonomy (NCBI): domain Eukaryota; kingdom Metazoa; phylum Arthropoda; class Insecta; order Blattodea; family Blaberidae; genus Diploptera; species Diploptera punctata. Next base: position 773,026 of record JASPKZ010003871.1, on the reverse strand, counting down.
CTACAGCGACGTTCTGTACACCGAAACATATTTACCAGAATCCCGATGATGGTCTACCACAATGCTAAGAGTCCTGGCTTCCAGCTAGAGTAGTGTGGCTCACTCCGCGACGCCGGATTTCGGACACTCTGCTTGCCCGGCTGTGCGGTTTATTATGCCCTCCTCTGGTGGGGAACAATCATCATGGCATCCATACTTGCTACATCTATCTAGGCCCATCCGTCCACCCCTTGGGATACCTCGGTCGTCATGACCATACTCCCAAGTCCTAGTTCTAGTCCTCCCTATCCTATGTTCACGTCCACGTTCAAGTTCACGGTCCTTAAACCAACACCCCAGGGAGAGGGTGTTGGAGTTTGCAGTTCTGGGAATTGCTGAGCTACATAGTACATCAGGTCGCTCAATCCTGACGACCCCACAGTTGGTCCACGGGCTCCATGAGCCTAGCCGGGAGGACTGCTGTCGCAAATCCACCGACCATTCCCCTGTTCTGCCTCCAGGGACGTGTCCTGCAGCCGTTGTGAGACCGGCTAGGGCTACAAGCCCAACAGTGTGAGAATTTTAGTACATCCAGGTGCTCATCTCCTGGCGACCCCACAGTTTGTCGACGGGCCCGTAGGCCGAGCCAGGAACCAGTACAGTAGCTCCCCTCTGGACTCGTCCGAGCCGAGCCGAGCCCTGGTGTGCCCCCAGGGACGCCTTCTGCAGCTGTTGTGGGCCAGCACGGAGCTCGCAAGCTCCAACAGATGAGCACTAGTACGACAAGGCGCTCAACTCTTGCCTACCCCACTAATGGTTCACGAGTCCCTTGGACTTAACCGGGAGGACTGTCTAGCAGATCCACCAATCTTTCCCCCATACTTTTTACAGTGTTGTAACTAAACACCTATGCCGCGAGACACGCGAAGGCTAAGTGGTTAAACTCCATAATGAACAGCTCAATGGAATTCGGCCGCCAAGGGACCATAACAGGTTCCCAGAAAAACGGCACACTGGGCAATACAAGTCATTGACATCACTCAGTCAGTCAGTCAACACACAGCCAGTCTGCAGCCAACATTTGAAGAGTTAAGAGGTCAAAGAACACGCAGAATCTACTGAGGATGTCTAGTAGTAGACGAAACGTCGGGTGTTAATAAAACCAGATCACGGCCATTTAGCCCGAAAGACATAAAATACATTAATCAAAATACCTGCCTGAAAGTCTACAATTTTACATTTCCAAAATTATTGCTAAATTATAAACAGGACGGAAGGAGAAATGTTGGACGCCCACACAGAAGATGATCTGAACAATTTTAACAATTCTAGCTTTCGTGAAACCGGAACGAGCCAACAGGATTAATCCTTGGATGATGATATTATTTTACTATTATTTATGAGTTTCAAAACACCATCGCGCAAACAAAAATGAACAACGCACGTTTGTGAAGTGTTTTCAGAATGTCGAAAATTAAAAACATCGCTATCGCTCAGTTTCCTCGCTTCTGTGAAAACCGCTCCCCAACCTCGCATCATAATATACTATTAATATCAAACTAACTTACACACCTTACTGATAGTATTCTTTTAACAATATTTTAATTTATTTTATGGGAATAGTATTAAGATTAACAAATGTTTTCATTTGCTTCTTTTAAATATTTTTTATTACATAAAAAACTTTCCTGATTAGAGGATTGCCACAAGGACAAAGTGGTACAGAAAATTAATTTTCAAAATTGATTAAATACATTTTGTAAATACGTTTAAATATTTCAAATTGTGACAGAAGTATATTCTAGAAAGTTGAGATTTTGTAAAGATGATTTCATAAAAATTGAGATTGATCCTGTAATGACAGCGATGACAATTTTAGAAAGATACACTCTGTCCAAATCTAAGAAATTCCAAAATTTAACTAAGAATCCTGGTATAGTACCTCTTGCCCCGATCATCAATCCTGTAACACATACTATATCCTATAATTGGTATTTATCTTTGTAATAGTCAATTGTTGGCTCATATATGACTTTCTTTTCTCAGGTTGGCCACTATGAGTCTCACACCGGATTGTGGGATCTAATATCATACCAATTTTAGAAGATAGGACAAAATAATTTTCTATATCTCCTTGTTTCACTATTTTTTCATGTACATTAGATAGGAAGGTCGTCCAAACAATTAAATTTATCTTACTTGCACACATTTTATTATTAGTTTTCGTTTTAATTTTAATCACCATTAACATTATTTGTATAATCGGTCTTAATCTTACAGATATTATCTTACTGATCAAATCTTAATTTAATATTTAATATTAGAATTCATTGGTGATTGCTATAATCTAATTTTAACATACGTTTGCACTGGTGAGTGGAAGAGAAGGCCACATGGCCTTAACTCCACCAGGTAAAATAAATAAATAAAACTCTTTAAATTTTATTATTTTATTGTGAACAGAGAGGGATATAGGATGTCTGTACGTTTATGTGTCTGTGTGAAGTAAAGTGTGTTGTATGAGGGATGATGTTGATAATAACGGAGTTCTCCTGTAAAAAATAATTTAAAAGTTATAGAAGTTGCCCAGCTACTTTGATCCCTGGATGTTTTAATTGCTAAACGAAAATTACTCTACATTAAAAAAATACATTACAATAGCTGAACAAAATGCTAAAATTATTATTTTTAAATAAAGAGTTAGATATACTGAGTTATCAAAGTATAATAAATATTTATTGAAAAAAAAAACATTTTGTCAGCACCATTAATGGAAAATAGTATATTAGCAAATAAATAAATGAATGCATTACAGAAGGTTAGCGGATACTTAAATTAAGTTTAATTGTGTGAGTGGTATTTTTGGTCGCATGACTTGGGAAAGTTCCATGTGAGTCCCCTAGTCGCATCTACTTAATCATGACTTTGTTCAGAACCATGTAGAAAATGACTCTACGTATTCATCTCCTCAAACGTCCTGATACAGAAATACATACAAGCTTGACATTTATGAAGTTCAAAGAAGAAATTATTATAAGAACATCTTTTCTACCTGATAATAACAAACTTTAGTAAGGAACATTTTCCACACTCACTATTCAGATATAGCATTTTCGTACATTTTAAAATCTGAGAAGGTGTATTACCATGAAAATCTCAAGAAATTAATGCAATAAGTGCACAAATTTTGTACCTTCCTTTAGCACACATCACATATAGAGGGTGATTCATAATTCCTATTACAAACTTCTAGGGGTTGTAGAGGGGACGTAGTAGATAAAACTCTGATAAGGAACCCATGTCCGGAATCGTACCATATCGATGTAAAATAAGTTTGAAGATCGAAACACAATAGGCTGTTACTTGTGTTTCAGAATAAGTATTACAGACTTTCTGTTTTTTGTGTTTCAGAATAAGTATTACAGACTTCTAGGGTTGTACTACAAGTGTGGTTCCACGTGACGATCCTGTTGTTCGTTGCGACGCATGTTTTCATACACACGCCCCAGAAGATCTACCTCAATAATTTTTACTGTCTCCAGAATTCGTGCAAGAAGGTCTTCCTCCGATTCGACAGGTGTAGTTCAATCCCTTGAAATCTGTAATACTTATTCTGAAACACAAGTCACACAATATTAGCCCAACTTGTTTCGATCTTCATACGTATTTTACGTCCAAATTATATGTTTCCGGACATGGGTTCCTTATCAAAACTTTATCTACTAAGTACCCTCTACAACCCCCTGAAGTTTGTAATAGGTATTATGAATCACCATGTATAGTAGTTTTACAGAAAATATATAGCTTTTCGCGATTATAGTTTTATTTCAAATATGAAAACATTATTTAAAAAAAAGAATAATTCAAATGTAGCAGTTACCTGCTGGATATCTCATTGGGTCGATATGTTAACCCCATACCATTCATTACATATGTAGGGAAATGAGAGTAACTAAATTAACTTGGTCTAGTATCTCCTATCAAAGGGGATGTTACGTCATTATAGCTCCTATATTAATATAAAATTAGGTTATTAAAATTTAGTGACAATATGTTAGTAACGGAACCAAGTATAATTTTAAAACTCTATCCAAAATATTTTAACGAACATAAATACATTATACTTATAACCCCACGTATCTTAATCGTGGGTTCAAATATGTTCAACTTCTACACCGCAGTTACCATTATAATCTTATCAAAACTATACAGGCTTAATACAATATATTTTTAGGGCACAGGTCACACATTTTTTTTAAATTGTACCTTATACTAAGTTTGGGAATCAGTCAAAAGTATTTCGGTGGCATGTCAGCTTGCTTTTGTAATTAATACCAAACTTTACCCAAGAACTCAAAGAATAAAATAATATTTGTGCATCTTCATTTGAGCTATTTGTTTACTTAAAATTGTAGACTTTCATGGCAGGTGTCTTGATTCGTGTATTTTTTGTCTTTCGGGCTAAATAATATTGGTATATTAACAGACTTATATTCAAAACTGATTAGAATAAAAACATTTATCAGCACAATCATAAAAGAACAGAGCTTTTTATTTCAAAACTGAACATGTCCATTTCATCTTTTTTTTCATGAGAAGGGAAATAAATCACATATTTTATAAGTTTTTTATTTGTTTGATATAAATATATACATTCACACACTAATTTCATTTGGATGTGTCCACATATGTTAAAATATTAATATACATCTTGTAGATCCTCCATCATTAATCAATAAATATATTTCTTTTTTAATTTTTTACATGTTCACGTTAAGAAAAATACACTTTTTATTTCAAAGCAACTAATATTTAAAATTGTGAAGAAGACCAAAGAGCGAGCCAGACAATAGACAATCTAAACTAGAACGAATAAGAAATTGAGTGATTAAACGAGATATGAATAACAAAAGTAAATTATACATTTCATGAAATGCAGAAATTGCAATGGTAGAGCATTGTAAAATGAATGGACGATGAAAGGTCACCAAGAAAAGTTTTATGTTGGATTCCACAGGAAGAAGAAATAGAGGTAACCAAAAAACATTGGGCTTTCAGGACATAAAGAGAGTGATGAATAAAAGAAATACAAGACCGGGACTGTAACATAGAGATATTTGGGGGGGGGCGTAAGGTTAAGAGTGTATAACATTGGAAGATTTGACTACATAATACAGTCAATACTAGTAAAATTCATATCAAACTCCGTTGAGGTGAAGTCATATGATAAAAGTTAAAAAAAAATTAATTGTACCTGTTGGTAGGTGCCGACGTCCTCAACTTTGTTAAAATATTGTATATAAAATTAACTGGAGCGCTTTCGGAAGTTATCTTCCATCTTCTGCAGGTTGAGCATCTGCTACTCGTTGTTGTTGTGTACGATGATGTATACTCCAACTGTTTGTAGCAGCAACTGACTTGTTCTTGACGATGTCGTATAATGGGCTTGACTGGGGTGCGTTCTCATTAAGAAGTGCGGTGATGTTTGTTTCTTTTATAATTTCGAGGTCTTCAAATATACACTGCTCAAAAAATTAGGGGATATTGAAGAATAACCTATTAAGACTATGTTTTTTGGAATAGTATTAGATACAATCACTTTCTATTACTCCAAGATAATGTAAACAAGAGTTTGAAGTTGTTACCTAACCTCTGTACCACACCAGAGGGCAATGTCTGTACTGTTGATGTGAAAGGGTGTTGTGGGGGTGAATGTTTTGTTGCTGTTTTTAAATCCAGTCCAGTTTTCAGTTAGTGAATGACTTGCCTTAGGGACAGTAATGCCTCGACAACGTGATTTACCTGAACCAATGGCTTGGAGGGCCATAGGAAGGATGGAAGCTGGACAGACAACAAGAGGTGGCACAAGCCATTGGGGTGTCTCAAAGCGTGATTTCCAGTCTTTGGAATCGTTTTCAAAGAACAGATACTGTTCACAGAAGAGCCGGACAAGGTCGACCACGGGCAACAACAGCAAGGGATGACCGTTACCTCTTGTTAACAGCCCGTCGGAATAGACAGACAGCAGAATGCAACTGAACTGCGAAATACACTTCAAACAGCAACAGGACGCAGGTTGTCAACTCAAACTGTCCGTAATCGACTGCATGGAAGTGGTCTCTATGCCCGTAGGCCCATGGTGTGTACCAGGTTAACTCCACAACACCGTAGAGATCGCAGAAACTGGGCGGAGGAACATCGTGGGTGGAGGCATGCCGAATGGAGGTCAGTTCTTTTTTCTGACGAGTCGCGATTCAACGTGGAATGTGATAGTCGGCGTGTATTCATCTGGAGGCAAAAAGGGACACGAAACAATCCAGCTTTTGTACGTGAAAGATCCCCATATGGTGGCAGTGGATTGATGGTGTGGGCAGGAGTCATTAGTGGTGGACGTACGGACCTCTACGTCATCCAAGGTGGTACTTTGACTGCGGTAAGGTATAGAGATGAGATTCTCCGACCTTTTGTTGTGCCTTGTGCTGGTGCCATAGGTGATTCTCTTCTTTTTATGGACGATAATGCACGACCCCACAGAGGTGGCTTGGTGGACGACATGCTGGAATTGGAGGGTATCGAGCGTATGCAATGGCCAGCTTCCTCCCCGGACTTAAATCCGATTGAGCATGTGTGGGACGCATTAGGCAGGCGCATTGCAGGCAGACCAGTACTCCCACAACTGTTCCAGAGCTGCACATTGCTCTTATGGAAGAGTGGCCACGTATCCCCCAAGAACTCATTGCTAACCTCATTGCTTCAATGCCACACAGTGCTGGCCGTTCGAGGAGACCATACACCATACTAAAGAAACATATTCACCCATGTTAATGTTGCCTTGTTTGTTTGCAATATTTCTAATCAGGATCTCTTTGACATCTGGTGTGGTACATAGGTTACGTAATGACTTCAAACTCTTGTTTACATTATTTTGGAGTAATAGAAAGTGATTGCATCATATACTGTTCCTAAAAACATAGTCTTAATAGTTTATTCTACAATATCCCCTATTTTTTTTAGCAGTGTATTTATCCTAGCTGGAATGTTTTCTCGGTGGATAATCGTGAGAGTATTTTCGATTGTAACCTGCGCTAATGAGATGTTTAGCATAGTTTGATTTATCACCCGCGTGTATGAAATCTTTTAGGTGTTCTTTATATCTTGTATTGAAATTTCTGCTTGTTGTGCCAATATAAAATTTATTGCAATCTTTACACGTTAGTTTGTAGCCTCCCTTGTTGTTGAATTTGTTGTGTTATTCTAGGGACCATTTGCTATATTGTGGGTTCGCTTTTCATTTGTTTCCTGTTTTATAAGCTATGTTAATGTTTTTATTTATCTTTTTCAAAGTTGTGGCAAGTTTTGTGGTTTCGTTTCCTGTGTATGTTAATGTTACCCATGTTTTGTTATTATTAGATTCTCTTTCAGGTTTTGTTATATTGTTTGCGTTGTTTTTTTCTTTTTTGTTTCTTTTTAATTTATCAATGATTTGTTTGTTGAATCCGTTGCTTTTCGCATATTTTTACGATATTGTAGTTCTTTGTTATAATTTGTTTTGTTTAAGGGTAGTTTTAACATTCTGTTGATTAATCTATTAAATATGCTGATTATATGTTGGTATGGGTGTCTAGACTTATTATTAATGGTGAAAATATTATTTGTAGATTTGCGGAAAATACTTATTTCAAGCTTCTTATTTTTTCTATGTTTTTCGTTATGGTAAGATGTATATAGTTTATTTTGTTATTAGGTTCTATCTCTTCCGTAAATTCTATTTTAGGGTGCATATTGTTTAGTTCTAGCAGAATTTCTTTTTCTTTTCTGTTCCCATTTTCATAAATAATCATGACGTCATCTACATATCTCGTAATTAGCTTTATATTGCATTTATTTATCAAAATTTCATAGTATTCGTTTTCCAATTGTTATAGAAATATTTCTGCCATTATACCTGATGTGGGAGATCCCATCGGGATTCCATCTTCTTGTTCATATATTTGGTTATTAAATTGGAAATAATTTTGCTTCATTATAGTATTTATGACTGTGTGTAGTTGATGTATGTATTCTGTATTTAAGTTAATGTTATTTAGTTTGTTTTTTTATTACGTCTGAAGTTTCATTTATTGGGATGTTAGTGTATAGATTCTTTATGTCAAATGACGCCATTTTCGAATTCCTGTTTATTTCTATATGTTTAAGTGTATCTGCTAATTCATATGTGTTTTCTATTGTGTATTTATCTTCTAATTTCATGTCTTTCTTGAGTTCTTGTGCAATTAATTTGGAAATTTTGTAATTGGGTGCGTTAATGCAGTTTACTACTGGCCGCATTGGTTTTGTGTATTTTAGGTAAAGCTTTCATTATTGGTACTGTTGGATTATTGGTTATGAACTTACTTGTATACTTGTTAAATTCATTGTTCGGTATAATTATTGAACATGTTTTTGTTAGTTCTTTTGATTTTCTGTTAAATTTAGCTGTTGGATCTTTGTCGATTTAATTGAATTTATTTTGATCTATGAATTGTTTCGTTTTTTCAATATAATCGTCTTTGTTCATTAGTACCGTTATGTTACCTTTATCGGCTTTTGTATGTATTATGTTATTATTCTTGAGTTTAGTTTTTAATTTATTAAGGTGTTTTAAATTCATCTTTTCTTCATTACTTATTGTGGGTGAAACTTCATTAGCAGCTTCGTGTCTTGCATAGTCTTTATTATTTATTTGTAATTTATTAATTGCAATTTCGCTTTCGATTATCATATTTTCTTGAATCCTGTAGGTATTGGTAGTGGGGAAATTGAATTTGTATCCATTTTCAAGTATTCTTGTTTCTTCTTTATTTAATGTTATTTCTGTTAAATTTATCCGTCTTATATCATCTGTGGATCTGTTATAATTGTGTTTATAATTTATATTGTGTTTAGTTGAGGTTAGTTTCTCTAGTTTCATATGGATTATATGGTATTTATTTTCCATAATTTTGTTGATGTCTTCATGTATCTGTTTTTTTGATCATATACGAACAATTACCGCATATTTTGTTTGTCTCTTGTGATTGGTAATATAATCTATTATTACAATTCTGTTTCTTTATATATAGAAATTTTGTTTTATTTTTTATCCATTTTATTTCAGCATTCTTTTTTGTTTTTATAGCTCAGTAACTTTTATTATTTATTTTGATTTTGGCACAGTTTGGAGTGAGATTATGTTGCAGACATTGTTTGTTGAAATATATATTTGCTGTAGTTTTGTGTAGCGTCAATTTCGTGTTAAAAAGTTAGACTTTGTTTTAGCCTGACTGGCTATATAATCAATACTAGTAAAATTCATATCAAATTCCGTTGAGGTGAAGTCATATTATGAAAGTTAAAAAATTAAATTGTACCTGTTGGCAGGTGCCGTCGTCCTCAGCTTTTTTAAAATATTGTATATAAAATTAACTGGAGCACTTTATAAAGTTATCTTCCATCTTCTGCAGGTTTAGTTTCTGCTAATCGTTGTTGTTGTGTACGATGATGTATACTCCAACTGTTTGTACCAGCAACTGACTTGTTCTTGACGATGTCGTATAATGGGTTTGACTGGGGTGCGTTCTAATTAAGAAGTGAGGTGTTGTTTGTTTCTTTTATGATTTCAGGTCTTCAAATATATTTGAAAAAGAAAAAGAAATTCTGCTAGAACTAAACAATATGCATCCTAAAGTAGAATTTACGGAAGAGATAGAACTTAATAACAAAATTAACTATCTAGACCTTACCATAGAAAAAAAAAGAAGCTTGAAATAAGTATTTTCCGCAAATCTACAAATAATATTCTCACCATTAATAACAAGTCTAGACACCCATACCAACATAAAATCAGCACATTTAATAGTTTAATCAACAGCATGTTAAAACTACCCTTGAACAAAACAAATTATAATAAAGAACTACCATATCTTAAAAACATGGCGAAAAGCAAGGGATTCAACAAACAAAATATTGATAAGCTTATATAGAAAAAAAGAGACGCAAACAATATAACAAAACTTGAAAGAGAATCTAATAATAACAAAACATGGGTAACATTAACATACGCAGGAAATGAAACCACAAAACTAGCCAGAACTTTGAAAAAGATAAATAAAAACATTAACATAGCTTATACAACAGGAAACAAATGAAACAACATAATATACAATGGCATAGAAGAACACAACAAATTCAAACAAGGGAGTCTACAAACTAACATGTAAAGATTGTAATACATTTCATATTGGCAGGACAAGCAGACATTTCAATACAAGAAATAAAGAATATTTCATACACGCGGGTGATAAATCAAGCTATGCTAAACATCTCATTAGCGCAGGTTACAATCGAAAATACTCTCACGATAATCCACAGAGAAAACATTCAAGCTAGGATAAATATATTTGAAGACCTCGAAATTATGAAAGAAACAAACAACACCTCACTTCTTAATGAGAACGCCCCCCAGTCAAACCCATTATACGACATCGTCAAGAACAAGTCAGTTGCTGCTACAAACAGTTGGGAGTACACATCATCGTACACAAACAACAACGAGTAGCAGAAGCTCAACCTGCAGAAGATGGAAGATAACTTCCGAAAGCGTTCCAATTAATTTTATACACAATGTTTTAACAACGTTGAGGACGACGGCACCTACCAACAGGTACAATTTATTTTTTTAACTTTCATCATACATAATGCAGTGTAAACCTGCTAACTGTATGAAGTAGACCAAAGTGAAATTGGGATTTTTAGCTCAGGTTGATTGGGTTTGGTTTCCGAGGGATATGGGTACCTGGACGGTTAGACGCTCCGTACTGCTCAGGTTCAGGGTGCGATATGAGCTGGATTCTAATCAAATGTGCACGTGAGGAAGATTAAAGTGATACAAATCATTAGGTAAATCACTGGAGGCTGCCGTGGAGTTAACACAATGGAGTAATTTGGTTTCGTAGATGTATCCACTAGTCGGTCCTCCGACTGCTTTCTTGAGTTCCAAAGCACAATGTAGGAGATGATCTTGACTTAGTCGAAATTTAAATAAACTGAGATTAATGATTTAGAGTTGCGAGAAATGCGCCCTGCTCGACGGTGGGCCAACAAATAGTGTTCGCCCTATTAGACTGCGGGCCAACAAGTAAGTGGTGTGCGATATTTTTCGCGAATAATGTATTTAGTTCATTAGGTATTTTATGACCCCGCCCACATACATGCTTTGGGCCTCTTTACAAATTAAAAATGTTACAGGTTTTGGCGTTGGTTCCCCTCTTCCATATACGTCATATATCCAGAGTTGGTGGTGTACGCCCATTTTCCATTGCTAAAGCATGTCTTATTCTTAGGTTGCCAAAAATAATTTAATATATTTTTCCTTTAACTAGTTACTAAGTAAGGGTGTACCACATCTCCGACAAAGACGTCCCCTGCCGTGCTAATATATTTCTATCTTAATTGGTTTTGGAGAGCATCCCATGCTCAATAAGACTGGAAAACCTGTATTTTTGTATCTTATTGTGAAAGTGCAATTTGCTAGTTTGGGGATTATGTCTAGTTGACAGTACCTTGGCCGTGTATTTTGTATTACAATGAGACAGTTCGAATTCCTTTCCCTATTGTGTTCAGCAACATGGCCCGTGGAAAACCATGAGTAATTTCGGGCTTTTACTGACTAATAACTCTATGATGTTGTAATTATATATTGGGTAACAATGCCTAGACCTAATATTGGTACACATTTTATATAGTCCAATTCTTTTAGTGTATAAAAGAGATAATATATAACTCTTTTTCCGAATTCAAAACGTATTTAACTTTCCTCTTCAAACTAATTCACCGATGCAGCACCCTTTTTTCGGAATTATATACACACACCACCAAAATTATGCTTTTAAGTAACAAAAACAATAAAGAAACTATATCATAATATGAAAATATATCTAAATAATAAGGTTACTTATTTCTACACTGTACTAATTCAACACATAAAAAAGTTAATCTAAAGTCAAACATGTTTGCATGATAAACCAAGCACGAAAGCAATAAATGTATTTTATTACAGACTATACAAATATACGTATGTTTACTTTTTAGGCATACACTTCAACAAGCACTAAATGTGAACAAGCAAAATAATACTAAATTTGGTTTCATCTCTTGAACTTCACTTTATTTCGTGTTAGAACACGGCATGTTTTATTTATCCACATTATTATATTATCTAAAGAATTCAATTGTCAATATCAAAACTTAATTTTCAAGAAATAATCATTCAATTACAATTTAAAAACTCCCAAAAACAATGTATATGGTATTTTTAGGCGGCTCCGTGGCGCAAGTGGTTAGACCCTCGCCTTTCACCGCTGGGGTTCCGAGATCGAGTCTCGGTCACTCCATGCGGGTTTCGTGGTGGACGAAACGGGGCCCTGGGTAAAGTTTTTCTCGGGGTTTCTCCTGTTTTCCCCTGCTACAATTTAATTCCACCATTTCTCCATACTCATCTCATCCATTTCACTTCGTTCATCTGCCCTGTGATGGTGCGTCAGACGTGGTCGACTGGCACCCTTTTGTCATTCACTGACTACTATGTATAGGACCTCATCTCATTCCTCGACCCGACCCTGAGTTCGACACGAGTTGAGGATTTTCATATTTTTTAATAAAATTATGTACAGAATAGTGTATATTCTATCCACAATTTATAGAATTTTAAATCACTTGTTTAAATATCTCACTTTTACTAGATGACAAAGGAATGTATTATGTTGTCTGATAAGTAGGCAGCGTATTTTCGTTTCGATACAAGTTAGGAAATTCATCGATTAGTATAGCCTGGAGGTTTCAGGGTTCAAACTGTGTTCCTGAATTTTACGACAGGACGCTACCAAAGGTATAGTTCGGTACATAATAATGATAGGATCTTGGTGTTTTACATAAACAACGTTAACTATGGAGCACCTGTATTTACTAAGATTATTGGTTCCTCTGTGTGTATCTATTTGTAGTTTTAAATTGCTTATACATTCATGTGATTAGAGGACCTACTGGATACCCTCTACGTTCGGGAACCAAAATGCGCTGTCTGCTCATAAGTAATGTCGGTTTTTAATATAATGTTTGTCTGGAAGATGTGATTCACTGGGGTTTTGTTCCAAACGGGCGTGCATTCGCTGCATACCTTTAATCTAAACAATTGGAACGAGTTCATGAAATTGTGAGGGTCGTGGATTCGAACACGACCGGACCCCATACTGCAGGAATAACCACGACGAAAATTCACGAATTGGGAGGAATCGAACCGTTACCACACAGCCCCAATCTTGCGTCTTCAGATAATATTTCGCCCATTTCTTGCGCGAAATTTAAAAAAAAAATTCAGAGGCCGGTACCACAGCGGGATATTAACCTCGCTGATAGATGCCTCAAGCCCATAGAATCTGATGGTCTCTACTTTGAATAGTAGTTTAATTGATAGAAAATTAATTAGCTTATTTTTTTAATTAAGACATTATTTAATGAGATAGTAACTGTAATTTATATTTGTAATATTTAGATCTTATATTAAGAACTTCACATATATGTGTTGCAGGTATTACTTTAGAGTTAACACATGATATCAGGAAATTATTATACTGTAATGACAAAAATTAAAAACCTCTTGTCACTCCGGTTGTATTACCGGTAAAGGTGAACATGATACGCTCATTTAATCCTTCTTAAATCTAGCGTTAGTAAGAAATGTAGTCTATATAATTAATTTAAAATTGTACCTAAATAGGGGAAACTGTGGGAATATAGATTAATTTAACTGTGGGAATATAGATTCATATAATATAAGTCCTCTCTACAAACGATTAAGGTGAGCCCGTACAGAAAATTCCAAATGTGTCTGTGCCTCCATTCGGGAAAAGTTGGTTCCCGAATCTTCTATTCGAAAAGATTCTGAATCAGTATTCCATAATGCTGCTAGCCTCGCATACATAAGATGAAGCGAGTCGTAGTAGTCAGTCGTGTCAAGAGCGTCGCCGAGTAAATGTGAACAAAGTAGATATTCTAACTGAAACCGTCAGGGAGTGTAGAGAATTGGGTGATAAAATAATCTGTGATGGAAGAAATTTTATTAGCAAAAAATAATTGTGTGGAATCAATCAATATCAATTGTTATGACATAAATACATTGAATTTGAAAATTTTTGTGTAAATATATGTGAAGTTAATTTAAACAAACGCATATCCGCGACAATATTTTAAAATAGAAAAAAAAACTACTGAAAAAGTTTTTTTTTTTAATATCATGGAGGATACATGTTCTAAACTACATTCCTGAAATGACAAAATAATTATTTTTTATGATGACTCACTTTTATTATCTAATTTACACACCTTCGATTATTATTGCATTATGTAAAACACATTCTACTTCTGTTTGCAAAATACTTATCCTATGGAATAAGGTTCATTGCCTAACCACGATACATTTGGATTTTATCAATTCGTATGAAGTCTTTTGATCAAAATACATCAATAAACATGAACTTGTAGAATGTCAAGAGATGAGATCTAAAAGCTAAAGGGAAAAAGAAATGTTACAGGAAATAAATCCATGATTAACTTTTCTTTTTCCTATACAAGAAACTAATAAGAAGAGGATGCTACAGACAAAGGATCAAAGTGAAAAAAGCTCCTCATCTTAGATTAGTTGGACAAGACACAAAACACACATAACATACTAAAAGCATAAGAGGGGTTGCACAAAATAGGTACATACGATCTTTCCAAGACTGTTTCTGTTTCCTTGTATCTGTAAAGAACAACAACTTACATGAAGTTTGTTTATAACAACTTTTCACAATAACCGTTCATTATAACAACATGACATATCAAACATATTCTATTTTCTAAATACTTTGTTGCAGTTTAACTCGATTAAATTGAGTTGAAAGATAATAAATGGTCAATGGTATATAGAGAGAAACAAAAAGGATCACAAGTAGTTGTTTTATGGAACGATGAAACGCAAATTAATGCAAGTATATTAACTAATAAAACACATAATATATTCTAGGTTCGTATAGCACAATATGACTCTATAAGTATGTGGTGTGGTCTTGATAACTCCCACATCTGAATTAGATACAAAAAATGCAGTAGAACTTCACAAGAACCTATACAGTTCATTTTTTGTCACCAACAGCAATTTTTATTCTCTACAAATTCACAAACATATTTAAAGTAATATGAAGTATTCTTTTCTGTTGTTCCCTGGGAGTAGATGTAGTAGTTCATTTTATAATAAACTTGTTACCCTAGTCAAAGTTCTGTTTATTCCAGATTTCGTCAACGTTTCGATCTCCTCATGTGAGGTAATTTGTTTTTTGTTCTATGTTAAGTTATATTTATTGTAAAAATTGTTATAGTACCATTTCCAATTTGTTTATATAATTTTGCAGACTTGAGAACGATCTCACATAAGGAGATCAAAACTTCGATGAACTCTTGAATAAATAGAACTTTTACTGGGAATTTATTATTGTCAATTTAGCCATATTTAAAGTAATTATTTTATATTTTATAACTTTAGTAGCGCCAGTATCTCATTAATCGCGTACATACCTACTGATATGTTCAAGCAATGTAATGTCGTTAAAATGAGTACATGATATATCAGTGGTCCTCAACGTTAATTAACGCCTGTTTAAAAACTTTGTCAAATAAATAAAACATATTTTAATTATTTGACGATCTTTTTAAACAGACGTTTATTATAGTTAAGGACGGTGATGCATCAGGTACTCATTTGAATCACATTTTACTTAACAATTAATTTTAAATGTTTAGACATAATAGCTAAGTACCTAATTAATTAACTATAATTTTTTAGGGTAGAAACATCCAAGAAGCAAGTCCTCTGAGAGGGGCTTTAGCCGTAGGTCCCGATTCCCAAGATTTCTAGGCTCATAAAACCCCTGAAGCCTGAATAAAAAGGCTTCTAAGCACAATTTATCGATCTTAACATCCTAGTAATACCTTAGTTGCATGCTAGATGTATCATTGAGTCGGTGTGTTTACCGCATATCATTCATGACATCTATGGGCAAATAAGGTAACTAAATGAACTTGATCTATAAACTCCTAACAAAGGGAAAGCTATGGCTAAGTCATTATAGATTATAGATGGCTTATGGAACCCATTAATTCAAAGCTCCATTCATAAGACCCTCCACTAGTTCCTACCCTTAGTCAAATGAATCAAAATCTTATTTGCGATATCGAGTACCCTAAAATACATCCGAATATTATTATCTCATATATGCCTAAAGATATCTATTGATGTATTGGCTTTCACGACCGGAGTTATTATGATGGTCTTGAAGAAAATTTCCGGGCTGTAGGCCGTGGTTTTGAGACTTGAAGTTCCCCGACGTTAATGACTCCGGCCGTGAAAGCCTAAGTCAATACATTAGTCACTTCTACGGGGAGGAAATCTACAGAGTCTCAAGACAACCCTTGAGGATACCGGACGCAGTCTCTGGCGAAACGTAGGGGAACTTCAAGCTTCACGACCACGACCTATACAGCCCGTAAATATTCTTCAAGATCATCATAATTCCTATTGATCTTTTCCCAAGGACTTCCCAATAACAACTTCAAATTTGAAAGTATTTCTACTCCCACATATTCGATCTACATGACCGTCCCATCCCAATGTCCAACTGATAATATCAGGACTAGGTATGGCAAACATAAATTCTGCATTCTGTTATTATGCTGCTTCCTCAATTCTTAATTTTTATACTAGGCCTATATGGGAAGGAATTCGTCGTGGTTTCCTATTTTTTAATAATAATCTAAACAAGGATTAGTAACGTTGATAAT
Source organism: Diploptera punctata (assembly GCA_030220185.1). Taxonomy (NCBI): domain Eukaryota; kingdom Metazoa; phylum Arthropoda; class Insecta; order Blattodea; family Blaberidae; genus Diploptera; species Diploptera punctata. The sequence continues at coordinate 756,157 of JASPKZ010003871.1, read as the reverse complement.
AACATACAAATATATTTAATATATTTTAAGAATTTCAGTTTTGAACGATTCCATAAAATACTTTTTTAATCGTATTTTGTGAATAACAGGATGCCTCAGAACAGTACCTTGTTGGTTAAAACTATTAAATATTAAATTTTCTTTGGTAGGAGATATTACAAATTATGAAGAATGTTCATTTCAGTTTATGGAGTCATAGTAACACCGATGATATGAAATCAATCAACATTATATTTTTCATTTTTAATATAATGAATGCTACCTAATTGTTACCACAAAGTATAGAAACCAAATAATCATGAATTACACAGCCCATTAGGAGAGAGAAGTATAGCCAGTACAATCAAAACAAACAGATTGAGCTGGGCAAGTGTAAATCAACATTTTATAAATAAAGGAGGGAGGTCGACCACACATAAGATGGATTGTTGGAGTGAAGGATGATGCCAGAAAGTTGGAGTGCAGGAATTGGAACGCTTGCACACAAGGGAGAGATAGATGGTGACGATTGCTGAGGGAGGCTTAGGCCTACCAACGGTTGTTGCCCCGATAATGATCAACAGAAAGTAATTACTTTTTCTTTCCTGACTTGGACAAAAATCTAACAAGACTAAAAAATACTAGATCTTATATAGTAGATTGTTCAAATATAAAAATGCAATAGTAACAATTCAACATTATAATCAACAATAAACAGCTTATTTTCTGTTTATATAATACGTGACTAGCCTCATACGCTAGCGGTCATCGTTTCTGACTACAGTCCATGAGGTTCCGGGTTCGATTCCCGGTTAGACCGTAAGGATTTTTCCTTAAAGGGAATTATTCGACCATGGTTAGGAATTTACGCTAAATTTAGGATAGGACTCTCCTGGCGCTTCTTTATCATTTATCACCCATCATATCAACGGTGTAACATAATTCCGACTTCCAGGTGCCCTAACCTACGAATTGAAGTAAAATATTACGCCAATGCCAGGGGAGAAAGCCAGAAATGTCATAAAGACAACCGAGTGGCATTGGACAAAAACGTAATGTTTCGTAAAAATAAATATTTAATTCTTTAACCAATTTCACCAGATTGTCTATATGACATTTCCGGTATTATCACCTGGAATTGGCGAAATTGTAATCCACTTCATAAGTTGGCGCACCTGAAAGGTGAGTTACGTTATGCCAATGATATTAAGTAATATATGATAATGAAGCGTCAGGAGAGTCCTTAAATCTATGCTTAACCTAACTCCAGGCCATTGGCGACCACACGAATAATTCCCTTTAAGAAAAAAGTACTGTGGGTTAACCGGGAATCGAATCCTATGAACTGTAGTTATAAGCTCTGACCATTAACCCATGAGGCTGGTCAGATTTTAAATATTTTTCATGGAGAAAATAAAATTATGAAACTACATTTACTGCCTATTATACACAATTGATATGAAAATCTACTAGGGTATAATAAATAAAATCTCCCATTTCTGCTGAATCAAGAAACGGGCTATATATTTACGAAGTATGCAGGTAATTTAAGAAAACAAATGACAATATTATGCGCCAGATTGCGATATAGCGAAATATTTGAGATAAAACGTAAAGTGATAGTCGTTTTATGACATGTCAATGGATAAGACGCCTTTCCTCTGCAAGAAAAGTGCAAAAATATTTTGCTTAGAATTTTAATTTACGTTAATAAGCCTTCAAATCTTAGATCAAGGATTGAAGAGAATTATTTGATATTACCGTGGCTTCTCTTTTCTCTAAAACGGTAGACTTTATAATACGCATTCCTACTCAAGAATATATACCCCGCGTGCTTTGCTATGCCCAAATACAAATGATATATTGTATATAAAACATCTGAAACTCCATGGCGCGACAGGCCTAGAAGACCGTTCGCCTACCAACCGGTTGCTGGCCTCACATCTGCAAGTCTTAATCACAGAGAACGATCATCCTGCCAGTATAGGAGTGATATGTGGTCAGCATGTCGGGTCCTCAGCCATTAAAGCTGGTTTTCTCAACGTCGAGGCGCTACATACTTGTATCTACAGAAATTCCTAACGATGCTGGGTGGACATCGGAGGGATAATTAAATTATATGCTATAAACTGCGGCGAACCGAAAATGACGGTTGATAATCAATTTTTAATTTCAGATTTCAGGTAAACGTCCACCTCTGTTTATCAGATTTCGCTGATTTTTGGATAATACCTACCTGGGTTAATTTTGATAGGACATAATGAGTTTCGTTCTGAAACATCAAAATTCCAACCGCTAGAGCGATTTTTAAATTTTCACCTCAGGTGAACTCCTATACCCAACAATTTAGGAACATAACAGATGGCGGTTAAACACTCCCTACCTGAAAATCTACATGTATACATTTTCATGATGATCGCATGAGCGTTTTACAAGTCTACAAAGGACATACATATATAAATCCGTGTGTATATATATATATATTTATTAATCGTGAAAGGCATATTCTTTTTTATTTTTTGTACATAATTCTAAATAAAAAAGAACACCTTTTTAAGGGAAATTAATAGTAGTTATTCAAATTCACTTTAGCTGCTGAACTTCGAATTTATTATTTTACAGAAAATGAGTGCAAATATTTCGATTAGAAAGAGTAAAATTACATCATCCTTTCACATATTTTGAACCAGCATATCAAGATATTATTATGAATGATTTAAGAGTGTGTTACAAACATCGCAAAAACGTATTTTCTGTAGCTTTGAACTGAAAATACAAAATACAATAAAAACCGGAAACTTATCTTAAAGCATAACATATTTAATATTCAAAAGAACGCTTGTGTTAAGGTTTCTCATCCAATCTACAGTTATTTATTAAACTTTTTTTTATCACATGCCAATCTCTTCGAATACAACTACTGTATGTCAATATTCTTCCGCGTTGGAAGGAAGGGATAATACAGAGTAAAGAATATCTTAGGTATCATGAATGTATATATGCATGTATTCTTACTACTTGAAAAAAAGACATTTGATCTGGCATGGAGGGGAGGGGGAGAGAGAGAGGGGGAGAGGGGGAGAGAGAGAGAGGGGGAGAGAGGGAGAGAGAGAGGGAGAGGGAGAGAGAGAGAGAGGGAGAGGGAGAGAGAGAAAGAGAGGGGGAGAGAGGGAGAGGGAGAGAGAGAGAGAGAGAGAGAGAGAGAGAGATGTGTAAACCGAGAGAGAAATAATCCCATCATTCGATGTATTTCAAAATAAGTATATTCGTGTTTTACGTTTTGGTAAAGTACGAATTCGATGAAACAAAAGTATATCCAATGCGTTTAATATTATTGTCGATGTTGATGCATAACCCATCAGTTTTCTGAATCGTGAAATTTGAGACTAAACTAGATATATATAAAGACTTGATAACCACTGAACTAGACAATACTGGTAAAATTGCAATGAATTCATTTTCAATTTATAACGTAAAAAATCTTTATTAATGTTATTGATATAATAGTTACGTCAATGTTTTATCATAGCAACAGTTTAATATAGAAACAAAATATATATGAAAAGTGAAACATTTGCTGTTACTCGTGCATGATCATTTTTTCTTCTACACCAACAAAGACTTGGAAATTTGCTACTAATAAATTGTTGAACAAATTTAGATACATTTTTATAGACAAAGACTGTCTTAGAAATACACTCGATCGGAAACTCTTTACTAGAAGGTATTAACTCTTATAACCAAATCATAAGAAATAACTAAACTTAAAAATAGTCTATTACACGACACGAATATACTTGCCATGTCGATTTTAGGAAATAAGGCTTTTTAATACATTTTCTATATTTCCGAAATCTTGGAATTCGATTAAAAATCTACATTTTCTTATGAATTTGTTTCTAAATATATTTTCCAGTAGTAATCCTCTTTCACAATAATAACAATTCTTCATTGTAATCCCCATGTAATAGACTCATCCATCCATAGTAATTCTGCCCGAAGGCAGGTCCTTCACTGCAATCATAGCATTTTCATGCTATGCTTGCAGCTTTACTAGGGAATTGTGTAGGTGTGGTAGCTTCCCGTTGCTTTCCACACCGGTGAAGGATGATGATGATAATGATAAGGATGATGGCCATATGATTTCGGGGACCATTTGGGCCTAAAAGTTTTCCTGACATTTGTCTTACAGGTGGGGAAAAACCCCGATAAAAACCTCACCCAGAAAAACTGCCCCGACCGGGGATCGAACCCGGGCCCGCTGCGTGACAAGGCAGCACGCTACCTCGAGACCACAGCGGTGGACAACAGACTCATATACTATCAAATTTAAAATTAATTGGATAACCAACTGATTCATTTCCAGTTATCTCACAAGAATTTCATTTTTAGAAATTAAATAATATGTCAGTTAATATAAAAATTATATAAAATTATGTACACTGTAATTCCGTTTCCTCAAATGGTAAATTATTAATTTACTGTAGGCCTTTAGGGACCAGTCCCATCATCAATAGAAGGTTGGTTTGTTGTTATTATATTTTCATTGCCAGTAACCAACCTTCTGCTGATGATGGGTATAGTCGCGAAAGGCCTAAAGAGAATTATTAATTTTACCAGTTGAGGAGCCCGACTTACAAGGTACATAATTATACACGTATTATTTTATTTTATTATTTTAGAATATACTTACTCACTGGCACTATCGAAACCGCAGGTTCATGGCCGCGCGAACATAAGCTCTCCATACATCCCTATCCTGAGCTAATGCTTTCCAATCATTTCCCGTATAATCTACTTCCCTTAAATTATAGTTAATGTTATTCTCCCACCTCATTCTTGGTCTACCAACTGGGCGTTTTCCCTCTGGCTTTCCTACAAGACGTTTCCATGCATGTCTTTCATTCCCCATACGCGCAACATATCCTGCCCATCGAAGTCTAAGAGACTTAACTGTTCTTATTATATCTGGCTTCCTATAGAGACTATGTAGTTCATTGTTATGTATTCTTCTCCATTCACCTGTCTCTTTATCTCTCTTTGGTCGAAAATTTTTCCTAAGTACTTTATTCTCAAATACTCGTAATCTCCATTCCTCCCTTAAAGTAAGAGTCCATGTTTCACACCCATATAATATAACTGGTATAATAATAGTTTTATATTTTTCAGTTTAACGTTTTTTGAAAGGAATTGGGACATCAAGAGTCTCTGCAATGCATAATAGCACGCAGTTCCAGAATTGAGCTTATATTTAACTTCTTTGTGCATCTCATTCCTATTTCTGATTATTGTTCCTAGGTATTTGAATTCAGCCACTTCCTCAAAATTTCCCTCATTTGCCATTAGCTGTCCATTTCCATTATATAACGTATTTCTACGTGTGATCATAAATTTAGTTTTATTGATATTTACTTCCAGTCCTAATTTCTTACTGTTACTCAATAGTGTGTGCGTGTTGGCCTTTAGTTTGTCCTAATTATCGGCCAATAGTGCTACATCATCAGCATAAACTAACAGCTTATTAATACCATTGAGTTGTAGGCCTTCCTCATCCTCTAAAGATCTGATGGCATGCTCTAGTACAAAATTAAATAATAGAGGAGATAGTGCGTCTCCTTGCTTCAACCCATTCTGGATTTTAAAAGTGTCCGAAAAATGTTTGCCTACACGCACCCTGCTCTTCGTGCCATTTAGACACATTCGTGTAAGTCTAACTAACTTTTTAGGAATTCCAAACTCCAGCAAGATACTATATAACTTCTCCCTCTGAATTAAATCGTATGCCTTTTTGGAGTCTACGTATAGTTGATGTATAGTATCATTATATTCCCTTTTCTTTTCTAAAATCTGTCTTATACTAAAATCTGATCTGTTGTAGACCTGTTTCTTCTAAATCCACATCGATGATCTAGAATGTTATCAATATAGGGAGTAAGTCTGCTTACTAATATATGTGACGAATATGATGCGACCCTAATGTAATATAGTGATTAAGGAATATAAGAAATTAATAAATAATGAAGGAACAGAATATAGTTAAAAATAAATTAAGTTTCATATTGGTAAATAGTTCTCACTAAGAAGCGGTTGAAACCCTAAGTAAAAAGATGTCATAAACATGTAACTCCTCAAATTACACCTGAAATCCTTAAGCGGGGTCTAGCTTCAAAAATCACGTTTGGGAGAAATGTCAAACTCCAAATTTACAATCGCGGAAAGCCCAAGCTGGCAAACACGCTCCCTAGCCGTGAGAATAAAATCAAAAGGTAGTTTAAATAAAATAGTTACGCCCTTGGAGGACATGTGATTGAATATTCTAACCAATCAAAATCAGAGTTAGGGTATACACCATATATGGGAGTAATTGGTCCTGACTTCGATACGGAACTCATGAGGACAAAATTTAATAACTTATGCTCGACACTTAGAAGGAAGAAGATATTGATAGTATAGTAAAAAATATCTTGTAACAACGATTATGGACTTAGGGAAAATCTCCCGAACTCATAAGTCATTTGCTAGTCCTCATTAGCGAAATATCGAAGGCCAGGGACAGAAAAGTTTTATTTTCACTGTGTAATGTGCATTTAAATTGGCAGAGATTAATTAAATAAAATTCAAATAATTAGTGATTGTCTGTTCCCACGCAATTCTCCTTCCGAACCCGTTATAGATAGGAGTCTCAGCTCACCCTGAAACAGGACCCGACTAGCTACCGAGGAAGGGCAAGTAACAATTCACAATTAAATCAAGTGGAACTAAAGTGAGATTATTAGCCTTATAAACGTATTGCCCCATATAATTGTTAGAATTTTGTACGAAGTTGAAAGTAATGAGATGCCCCTGTAGTTGTTATAATCATTACTTTTTTAGAATATAATTGTTTAATTGTGACTAAGACCTCAACGGAATTTTATCATGCGTTTTATTGTTGTTGAATTTGTCAATTAATGGTTGAATAGTTGTAATTGTATTGTTCGTATACTCGTATTTATAACAGAATTATTGATTATTCTTAAATAGATATTTACGTCGATTTAGTGGAAGAGAAAATTAACGTTCCTAGTATAAAAATATTATTATTATTATTAATATTATTAAATCTGCCCGGCATTTGATTCATGGACTTTCTAGAATTGTATATGTTTTTTCGAACGAACAGGGAGCTGATGAGTCAAACCCCAACGTGGAGGACCAGGAGATTTTTAGTAAAGGTTCTCTTCCTTTTGACCTTGACGAACCAACGCCAACTGCAAGGCAGCAGTACCTGTAAATCTAGGCAGGAGCCCTCAAGGGGTACTATCAGCCGGGAAAAATGAACCTGTTTTTTTTAAACGAGGTTGTTACTTCTCCCTCTTAGTCATTTCCAACTTGGCTTGGGATTGATGATGTTTTGAGCAGCATAAGGGAAACAGAATTGGACGATGGAGATTGGAATGCTGAGAGATGTGGACGTTAATGACATTAGATTAATTGGGCGGAGGAAGAAGTTGTGAAACATTATGAAACCTGCTAAATAGAATAAAAAATATTATTATTATTATTCGTCACAGTTTATAGTCGATTTTAAAGGAAATATCAATTATGGATACAGCAATGATATGTATAACGGAGATAGTAGTGCTTCTAGCATAGTAATATGTTGTGTCCTGAATAATACCACTTCATTTATAAATATTACATTGCTAACAATAAAACTTTAGAAAGTATTGTTTCAAAAACTAAATGATAAAAATAAGAACTTCCTTGTATGAAAGCATCTGGTAGGTCCACTGTAATTCTTAAATACGCTTGATATTTATTTTATTTATACCTCATTCGTGAATAAATTAATATGTAAGCAAAATGTAATATCATTAATGCTTAATAATTGTACGTAACTTAATTAATGTATAATGTAGTTGTATTATTATCTATTATGCTGCTTTTTTCCACCTACTTTATATTATTACCAAACATCACTTTATTGTAACGGACTGTCAACAGCACGTACGGCTTACTGCCCTTGCGACCCATATTTGTAGATAACATTGTATGTATCTTACTTTTGGTGTTTATAATGGGTAACCGAAAAAGTCGGAAACTAAGAATTGGATAGCAACGCACAAGAAAGTTGAATTCCTTTGTTTTTCCCAAGTTGATTCATACATGGGAAATGATTTTACAATCATTTCATGGCTCATGGGACCTTTTAAGATGTAGAAATCTAATTTGAAAAAAAATAGTTTGGGCGGCTATTCAATTGTTTTCGGTAGAATAAAGTTACTTAGCTACATTATAGTTTATATTAATAGTCAATACTTTTAAAATTCATGACGAAGCAACACTGAGGTCACTGTGTATGATTTAAAATATAAAATAGATACGTGAGATCTCAGTCGTCATATTTGAGGAAGACGAGATCTCGGGTGTCTATTTTATATTTTAAATTATATTAACGAATGTACATTTTTTTTAAATATACATAATTTGGATCTTTGAAATGATCTTGTGAAAATTTAAGTTCGTAACTGCCAAAGTAAAACACTTTCAGTCTTTCCTCGAATTAACTCTTTCCGTAGTAAGTAAAATATATATGTTTGCAAATCACTGGAAATATCAGTTAACAGTTTATCTGATATTTGTATACTGGAGTATTTCCATACACCAGTGGCTTAAAGTCAAACGTAGTTTTTGAGAGAGTATTTATGTTTACTATATTGAATGTAAGTCCACCGCTGTGGTCTCGAGTTAGCGTGCTGCCTTGTCACGCAGCGGGCCAGTGTTCGATCCCCGGTCGGGGATGTTTTTCTGTGTGAGGTTTTTATCGGGGTTTTTCCTCACCTGTAAGACAAATTCAGGAAAACTTTAAGGCCCAAACGGTCCCCAAAAATCATATGGCCATCATTATCATCATCATCATCATCCTTCACCGGTGGGGAAAGCAACGGGAAGCCACCACACCTACAATTCTCTAGTAAAGCTACAAGCATAGCATGAAAATGCTATGATTGCAGTGAAGGACCTGCCTTCGGGCAGAATTACAATCGGTGGATATTGAATGTTGACAATCACGATATTAATTAGAGAGCGATTCCATGAAAATATCATACCGAGGTGAAAATTTTGAAATTGACGCAGGAATAATTTTTTGGCGTAATATATACCTTTAAGGATCTCACTTTCTGATTCTGTAAGATAATGTTCCAAAAGTGTATTATTTTAATCTAATATTATTGGTAGAACTTGTCATATTCCAAAACTGTAAAAACACGCAAATTTTTACTAATTTGTTGTTTAAAGATTTGGTCGTTTTAATTCGTTTTATTTTACACACTCTTATGTTAAACCATACTTTGGTCCTCCCCAGTCGAAAATGTAATAATATTAATTGCAATCTAATGTTTTATATACTTTAAATGTGTCTTATAATTGTTAACCTCAAGCTATAGTCAGTCAGTCGGAAAACGCACAAAATTACTGTACACAACATAATCATTGATGGAATAAAATTTCCTCTTGGAATCTACGTTATCGGTACACAACTAACAAAAACGTATTGAAGACATTTTCTTGTAAAGTCATTATTTTTCCCGTTAGTGTCCCGTGACTAACTGACTTTTTGTCCCATCATATATATGCTAATACGCATGGTGCAGTCAGTTGCTTGCTGCACTCCGCTGAGGATTAACATAAACATGCTTTAGGAAATTTGGTAGACTGTTCGGCTCAGCTGTTCCATATACTAATTACTGATCATTTTTCTGTGTCAATTTGAGCTAAAAGACAGTTAGCGGAAGTATTTAAATATATTCAGGAAATACTTTGTAGTAAACGAAGCAGCCATACTTGTTAATTTCTTTGAAAATTATACCTACATATAACAAACTGAGATTCAGGCAGTTCATTGGAAAAAAAATAGCATATCTCAATATTAATTGCTGTTGCCTACTTTAGATGGAAGGTGACAGAGAAGTTCAGAAGAAACACTTTGTTCTAGTGTCAGGTTATGTGACACGTAGCAAGCGTGCTATAGATGTTTGGTATAGAAGTGTTTTTTTAACTATAGTGATTTCTTCCAAAAACTTGAGGTGATACAAATTTTCAGTTGGAGCAGCAGGTAATAGAAATAGGCCTATACATTTAGCGATGTGACACTGCTTACTCGTATATTTGGATTTGGACATAAAATTAAATTTCTTTGAATCGTACAATGGAAAGGGGACTATAAATGCGATTGGCGGCCAAGTAAAAAGGATGGCAGGGATGCATGAAAAATCGGGAAAGAAGATACAAAATGGTGCAGAATTATGTAATGTGAGCTGTAAAACCAACCAAATAACTGGAGTCACAAAATTATATAGAAAAAGGAAAGATTTTTGTTGAGAAAAACAATTTGAATATCTTGCATCTATCACAGACTCATTGCATATACAATGTGAAAGCGTTGGGCCCATATGTTATAGAGTATGCACAACTGTCAAACAATCCGCGCAACAAATTCGTAAGTTCGTGTGTTGAAAAAAACTGAATGGCGTGACAGGCCTAGAAAGTCCTTGGCTGCTAATCGCACATCCAAGTATATCAATCACAGAGATAAATCATCTAACCAACATATAGGATGACATGTGGTCAGCATGTCGGATTCTCCAGCCGTTATGGCTGGTTTTCTCGACCACAACCGCTAAATAATGTAGCTGCCCAAATTTGTTATGATTCTGGGCGGGCACCAATCCCATTGTGGCTGAAATTCCATGAGAAAATTTCTTGTCTCATGGGGCTCGAATCAGTGGTCTCTATTGAGACATCTTGACTCAAACCACTCAGTTACAGCGTGGGACTTCATGCGTGACAGGAAGCATTATTTTTATTAATGGGTCAAGTCAGGTCAAGTTAGCGACGAAGACTAGAGAGAGATATGATTGTATAAGCGATATGTTATGATGTGAGTCATCAGAACTCGGGCTAATTAGAGTTATGTTTTTATGGTTGTTTAAAGTAGAATTCAATACGTCAGTAATTGTTTACTAACTACAGCTTACTAATGCGATTGACGATAATTTGTTTTGAAAGTACATGCACTCTGATAAATAACCAACTAGTTAAGAATGTGTATACATTCGGGGGGGGGGTTAAATTTTTTATTTCAGTTGTCCAATCTAGAAATCAAAAATATTAAATCTTACATCAGATAAACTGTAATAAACTCCATTCCAAGCGCGACAGACCCAGAAGGCCCTTGATCTATCAACCGGCTGCTGGCCTCACGTCCACATGTGTCAATCACAGAAGCGACGATCATAAGCCAGTGTAGGGGTGAAATGTGGTCAGTATGTCGGGTCACGCAGGCGTTATAGTTGGTCTTATCAATATGGAGTCGTTCCTTGTTGTAGCTAGCCAAATGCCTCACGATACTGGGTGGGCACCTGTCCCATACTGGCCGAAATTCCATGAGAACATGTCTTCCTCCACGGGGACTCGAACCTGCGCCAAAGCTTCTTGCCTTAACCACTCGGCTATGGCGCCGGACTAAATTCTAATCAGTTACTATATATATATATATATATATATATATATATATACGCACATACATGCATACAATTTTAATAGGTATATTTAACAATAGAGAAGGCACTTTGTTATTAAGTATTTAAATGGTAGATGGTAAGCGAGTTAATTTAGTTACACAATTGATTTAAATAATATTTATTTTACAGGAAAATTAAATTTAATAATTTTCGTAGAATTGGTAAAGTATTTGCAGTTCTTTATTAATCTCTGTTACTGAAGCTATTTATATACTTTCGTGGTATTTTGTTACATTTGTGTAATATTTGCATTTTGAAATTCTAAATAAAATTCAGATATGTCAGTTGATCACAAAATAATGTCAGTCAGTCACACCTAATATATTAGGTCATAACGTTGGTATTAATTGTGATTTAGGTTCATTTTTATTTAAAATGTAACTTGAAATGTGCCCTCGAAACGGTATTTTGAAAAATTTAATTAAGAATCACATTTCAGCGAATGATCTAGATGAACATGTTAAGCTGCACGATGAGTTGACATTTATGTCAGTCAGTCACACATACTTTGTTAGATAATAAATAACATTTTTTTTTCTTCAGAAGTTGTATATTTTTGTATAATCTTAATCAGACACTTTTCCTCTAACATATCACTATATAACACCTCCAGTTTCAACGAATTGTAATATTTATGCAAGCATTTTCCAGCAAAGTGTATTGGAAATGTCAGTCAGTCACATATGGAATTGCTCTATAATAAGAATAATCATGTTCTGGTTATAATTAGGTTTCGCAAGAGTCGTATCAAATCCACGTTTCACGGTGTTGTTGACAATACAACAGTTTTTTTTTTATTTCATCCAACTCCTTGGCGTGACACGCCTAGACGGCCCTTAGTCTACCAGTCAGCATATGGCCTCACATCCACATGTGTTAATCGCATAGATAGACAGCATAGAGGTGACATGCAATCAGCATGTCGGATCCCCCACCTAGTTTTCTCAACCTGGAGCCGCTACTCATTGTAGCTATCCAATTTCCTCGCGATGCCGGGTGGTCATCGGTGCCATACTGAACGAAATTACATGATAAAATGTCTTAGATCATGGGTACTCGAACCAGCGCAAGTCCCGTAGGTCTCTGTCTATGTATCATGTCAATAAAACTAGAGACTTTGTATTTTCTTCTTTCATAAAATAATTTTGTTCAGCAGCCTTTTCAAGAATTCAGTCTGACTTCATAACTCTCAGCGATTTAGGAGATTAATTTACTCTAATGTTTGTTAATGTTCACGTAATTGTTCATTTTTGTAATATTTAAATTGTAATACATACTGGTATTACAGCACTATCACAAACTGTTATCCAAAATATGTATTAAATTAAAACTAAAATAATAATAATAATAATAATTAATTATAAAATTATTATTATTATTATTATTATTATTTGTATTATAAAATTATTATTTTTATTATTATTATTATTAGTATTATTATTGTTATTATTATTATTATTATTATTATTATTATTATTATTATTATTATTATTATTATTATTATTATTATTTGTATTATAAAATTATTATTATTATTATTTGTATTATAAAATTATTATTATTATTATTTGTATTATAAAATTATTATTATTATTATTATTATATGTCTACTAGGGCTTCGATAAGTAATGGCACCACTGTTGTAAATCAGCGATTCTCGTGGTGACCATTGTAATCTTATAGTCTTTTTTGTATAAATCTGTAATATTGAAAGTCTCAAAATATCAATAGTTTGTAAATACATTCTCTGTTTCTCACAGAGAATGACAGAGAAGACAATACCGCTGAAAAATATGTTCAATAAAATTAGTTTAGAAAGTGGAATTGGCAAATACTCGAACATCCACAAATTCACCAGACATGAGTCCTTGTGACTACAATATACTCACAAAGATCAAACCACTACGAGGCATTCGATTTCAAGAATTGATATCCAGAAAGCTCTAGATCGGTCAGATGAGAGAGATATCCAGAAAAGGTGCTGCAGATGAAGTTCGCCATCTTCCAATAATTTTGTAAGGTATAGATGACTTGCTGGAGGCTATAATTCAAGTTCGTAATGCCAAAAGTAACCTAAATAAAATTGTTGCGATGTAATAGCAGTGTGGTAATTACTTATCGAATGTCCTATTAATAATACTTACTTAATACTTAATACAGGCTTTCCACTTTACAGCAGTTTGCCTTTGATTCCTGCTTTCCAGAGATTCCTGTCTTCCAATTGTACATCTTCCATACCCCTCTTCATTATGGCATCATATATTCCCTCATACCATGCTCTTATACTTCGCCCCCTCTTCCTTCTTCCTAGTACCATCCAATCCAACACCTTTTTAGGCCACTGGTCTTGCGACATCCGTTGTACATGTCCATACCATTGTAGAGCTCTCTTTGTTACCATATCGATAACAGCTTCTTGTGCATCCATTTCTTGTCTGATATATGTATTTCGAATAAGTTGTAGCTTGGATATTCTCACACTTCTCCGTAATCCATCCATTTCTGTCGCCAATATTCTTTTCTGCAGCCTTTCATTTATTGTCCAGCTTTGTGATCCATATGTGAGTATACTTTCTATTATTGTCTGTATAATCTCTTTTTTTTTGCTTTTCTGGTCATTCTATTCTGGCTTTTCTATTCCATAAAAGACTATTCAGGGATCCAATCGCCTCCCTTGTACAATTTACTCTGTTAATAATATATTTTTCACAAGTACGAGATTTATCTATTATAGATCGAAGGTATTTAAATTCTTCAACACGTTTAAGTATCATATTATTTATTTGTAGGTCTTCTGAAATTCCTCCGATTACCATATATTTTGTTTTAATATAATTTATCTTCAGTCCACCTACCTCGAATGCATCTACCAACTTTCTAACCATACATTCTATATCTTCTTTACATTGTCCTATTATAATCTGGTCATCAGCGAATAATAAATTGTGCAGAAAATGACCATTAATGTTGATTCCCATTCCCCTACATGACTTATTCCATTTCATTAATACCTCTTCTAAATATATCTTGAACAATGTTAGTGACATCCCGCATCCTTGTCTTAATCCTTTTGTTCTATCAAATTCTGACGATGCTCTATTTCCAACCTTAATACTTGCTTTACAATCTTACATTCTTTTAATAAAATGTATGATTATTAATAATAATTATTATAAATAATAATAATAATAATAATAATAATAATATATAATAATAAAAACAATAACTAACTGAGTAACACTATTTAAATCGGAGGTTCATGGTTGTGCTTACATAAAGGTCTAAATATAATCTTATCCTGAACTAACGTTTTCAAATAATTCCCTATAATAGAGTATAGGATCTTGAGTCACCGATACATGAGGAGGAAAATGCATAACTGATATCGCTGCTAACAGGGGCCAGCATTTTATGAGGGAAGGAAAATTATATATGTTACACAGTTCACTATGCTTGACCACAATTTTATGTATTCACATTACCTATAACCAAAACATAGGCCTATTTATTAACTAGCGAGACCCGCGACGTTGTTCGCAAGGAAAAAAAATACATTAGATAGGTTATGTATAAATTAATATATCTAATTTGAAAGAATGAACATTATATTTGCTGGAAAAGTCTTTGTAATTTGATTACCCGGCGTTGTCCGGTAACCTACTTATCCCGATCTTCTTGGCGTAAATAAGCTCAAAGACAATAATGGTCATTGCGAGTTAACCTTAAAAGACTTACTTATGGTGTCGCGGATTTTTTGCACTATTTTGTTTTAGATATTCAATTCTGTGTCCATTAATGCGCTGTATTTGTTATGGTTTAGGCAGCGTAAGCCATTTAAGCGTCCAAGAATCTAACGTTTAGTGCACTTATGGACTATATGTTATTCTGAAATACAGTTCATCTATTTACCAAACTGACTTACTCTCAATTATGATAATCTGAGAGCATTTATCTCCTAAAACATTATTCATCCGGTTTCGCGTTATACCATGTGGAGACTGCATATAACTGAAATTCGAGTACACATAATATTTCATCAAGATATTTTAAGACTTACGACCACATAAAGTAAACAGATATTACATAATATAATAAACGGTTAATGTGAACAAAATAAATAATTAACAAAAGAAAGTATAACAGAAGTATCAGCGCTTGATAACCGCACATCTAACAAAAGCTTTGACATTAACAAAATCACACTTCTACAAATGTAAAGCATACACAATGGATTCCAATAAAGGGCAGACATTATAAACCAAGCATACATGCAATCTGACTCACAGTAGTCCCAAGTTTGTGTAATTATATAAAGTCTAATAATGTTATCAGACTGTTGGGAGTGTTTAAAAATTTCATAATCTCCAATAGTTATTGGTTTGATTTAATTCAGACAGACTTGAGCTATAACTTTCGGATTAATCGTGAAGAATCTCTGCCAGGAATATAATTCGTTGATCAAGAATCAACAATTCACTCTAGAATGCAGACTTTTCTAATGGAAATCAGCAAGTCAGTTTGCAAGTGAAACAAAAAATATGATTTATAAAGACAACAGTGAAGGTTGATACCAATAATAACAAAGTATTACTGTATGTACATAGTGTAATATACTTAAAAATCTAGAACATTCATTTGCCTTACGCTAAATTTAATAAATTAAGATCTAGGAATAGAATTAACTAGAATATGTCTAAATATTTTACACAATAAGATCAGAAATATATATTAAATCCTGCAAATCGTGGTCTCCCACTCAGTTACATAAAATTTGCGCAACTTATAAAATATATCCATACAGTATTTATCCAGACAACTAGAAATACATCCACAGTAATTCTGCCCGAAGGTAGGTCCTTCACTGCAATCATAGCATTTGCATGCTATGCTTGCAGCTTTACTAGGAAGTTGTATGTGTGGTAGCTTCCCGTTGCTTTATATGGAAAGAAATATTTAAATACGCAGACAAATAACATAGGAACACAAATTGTATTAAACCCATAAAATGTTTCAATGCAGTATAAAAACCGACGGGTTTACCGTACCGTTTTCTGGAGCATCCTTTTTTACTTCTGTGTTAAAATTGTACCCAAATTCTTTGACATAACTCCCGTTGTTTATTTAAATAGCCGTAGTTAATTTTGAAATACCGATCCCGAAAAGCCTTGGACAAGAGTCACAACTTAAAGTCCCTCTCGGAGACCTTGTTCCTTGTCCCTAAATATGTCCATAGACTTCGGCTAGGTTTGAATGTGCGACCGTCGGGACCAGATGCAAAGAACGTAATATCCAGATAACCGAAGACAATATATATACAGAGTGAAAATTATTTAAACCGACAAACTCTGGCAGGTTGTAGGGGACACCAAAACAAATATTTTTCCCTTATGTCATTTTTTCCTATGAGGATTATTTAAACCGGTAGAGGGCGTATTACGCTCTTCAGTTGTCATAACTGCAACTGCTGTTGATGGTAGGAATTGTTTTGTCCACCAGTGTAGTAGTGAATTGTATCTGTTTACTAATGGAGTGAGTACACTAATGTGGTTTGTGCGTACTACGTAGCGCACCACAAAGGACGAGCAGCACAGCGGGTTTATCAACAACAATATCCTAATCGCCGTATCCCGCACCATACGACGTTTACTGCTGTGTACCAATGTCTGCGTGAGACCGGGTCATTTAGCAGATTACCTGGACAGGGACGCCATCGCACAGTAAGAACACTGCGATTTGAGGGAGCTGTCCTGCAGCATGTGGAGCGAGATCCTTCAATCAGCACTCGTACAATTGTGCGTAACATGGGGACGAATAAGACGAATGTAAGAAACTTCCTTTATGAGCAGTTCTTACATCCATTTCACTTATAGCGTGTCCACAACCTGGAACCAGTTGATTATGCATCCAGAGCACAGTTTTCGCAGTGGTACCTGGAACAGTGTCAAATGCATCCTACATTTCCATCCTCTGTGTTGTTTACAGATGAAGAAATGTTCGGGCGTGATGGAGTCTTCAACATGCAGAATGCTCATGTTTGGAGTGAGGATAACCCACATGCCACAGTTACTCACGCACATCAAGTGCGGTTCTTCGTTAATGGGTGGGTCGGTGCTGTTGGGGACGGTTTAATTCGGGCCGTATCTCGTACCTAGACCATTAAATGGCAGGCACTATTACAATTGTCTCGCCAGAGTATTGCCAGAATTGCTGGAAGGCGTCCCGCTCCTTACAAGACAACGCATGTGGTTCCAACATGACTGGGCGCCGGCACATTACAGTCGTCGTGTGCGTTGATTCTTGAACGAACGGTTTCCAGAAAAGTGGAATGGCAGAGGTGGTCCTGTACCATGGCCTGCTCGATCCCCTCTGGATTTTTTTGTGTGGGGAGAGATGCGCAACATTGTTTACACAACTCCTGTTGTATCAGAAGAGGTTCTGGTTGCATGAATAGTAGCAGCAGCAAGAGCAATTAACGATACTTCTGGAGGTCTTTCCTGAGTTAGACATAACATGATCCGCCGGTGTAACCTTTGTTTACATGTCAATGGAGGCATTTTTGAACCTCTGCTGTAATTTAAGTAATTGCGTGGTGTGTTAATATGTTGTCTCTTGGTAATAAACAATGCAAAAGTGTTTGTTGGTTTAATTAATTTGCCGCCAAAAAAATCTTCCTCTACCGGTTTAAATAATCCGCATAGGAAAAAATTACATTAAAGAAAAATATTTGTTTTGGTGTCCGCTACAACCTCCCAGAGTTTGTCGGTTTAAATAATTTTCACCCTACATATATACAGGATGTAAATGAATTATATCGCACAAATTTAACTACATATATTTAAACATTTTGATATAATGAACTAATAGTCTCAGAATAAAAATGTCCAAGCTATAATTCAATTTGTAAAATGGTTGGCACACCACTGATTATTTCAAATTAAAATGGAAATAATGTGACACAGAGACCGTAACTTGCAAGCTCAGTGCTTATAGCAGTCTTACTATCAACGCAAATATAAGATTGAAGCATCACGTTCGAAACTACGTACAGAATGTGTACACATTATCCCCCCTTTCTTCCTTTATTATGTACGTCTTGTAAATTAGTTACATACGTAGATTTAATTTTGGTTTAATTATTTACTTTTTATTTTACAGAATACTGTATTGGAATGTCGGCGCAGTAACAAAACTATCTCGTACGTATTGTAAAGACGTAGTCAGTACAGTGGCGTGCAATCATCTACTAAGTTCGAAATTTTAAGGAATTTGATAACCCAATACTTCATAAACGTTGTTGATGAATTATTAGCAATCCTGATCTAGGAATTATTACGAAGCTCTGAAGTTATTTTAGTATAATTTTCTCTCTTACTTTGTTCTCCAATTGATTTATTTTGTATTAATTGTCGATAACTTTGATTCCCTATAACTAGCCCATTTTCCCTATTTCAAATTACTTGTATAATACCCCTATGTAAGCAGTTAAATTTGTGCAGTATAATTCACTTACACCCTATATATATATATATATATATATATATATATATATATATATACATATATGTGTGTGTGTGTGTATGTGTGTGTATGTATGTATGTGTGTGTGTGTGTGTGTGTGTAACTTAATCTCTCTTTCGCTATACATAAACATTCTTTATGGTAGCATCAACTAGGATATTAAATGTTACAAATTTGTCAGTATAAAAAAAACATTTTCCAATATTATATACTAATATAAAAATAATGCTAGTATCTTGAAGTAAATTAACTTTAAATGTGAATTCTTCCTTACGGTTTATTTTTGTTTCTTTTTATACCAACGTGATTTTAATCTTACTGGGCAAACTAGTAGGTAATGGTCAGTTTCAATTTCAGGGCCTCTGTAAATTCTTGTGTCTAGTACAAAGTTAGCTAATTTTTTTTGCAAATTGCATAGTCAATCAATGATTTCAAACCTCTGGCCTCCCATGTGAGTTTATGAGTATCTTCTGGCTACACCAAATGGGATCGAAAGAAAAATGTAGAAATCTTTCAAGAACTTAATGTCACCAATACTGGACTACATCTCCAGATATCAGCTAAACTGGAAGGAACATGTCTTAAGAATGGCATAGATCCAAGATCCCCAAGGCAATAAACTACTACTGTCCAAATGGGAAACGGTCACCCCCCCTGTCGACGCTATGAAAAGATGGCACGAAAACAGCTTTCTCAGGCCGTAACAGTTCTTTCTTCTAGGACGAATACGTGTGCAGGATTATGAGTTAACAAATAATTTAATCTAGAGACAATATAAGCACATAAATTTACTTTTATACTAGCCATTTATGAGTGCAATCGCTTGTATTGCCAGAGAACTACAAGTTCTAGAGAGTGTTTTTTACCGATGATAGGCAATCACAGATCTGAGTAGAGCAGTCATGTCATAATAGTTCAGAGCTCCACGTTTCCGCCGTGCAGGAGCGCGGTAACTAACCACTGAGCAACTGAAGCATGCAGTCTACTTCCTAATTCCGTCTCGCGACGGGGACTCTACGCAATACTACCATTGTCATGAGCGCTTATAACCATGATGAATCGAAATAGTAAAAAGACGCGTCGACCAGGAGTAAAGCATTTATTAATAAAGCATTTATTAATGAATAGTATTAACACTGGTTTACAGTCTGAAATAATCCTAACAGCAAAAGATTTTCAATATGCAATATTTAGTATTTACCCGGTGGGAACAATTAATAACCAACATTGCCTGGCTACGTAGAAACTCAACAAAAAGATGATAATACTTTTAAAATTGTTCATGACTGTGTTCCTAGCATCATTGTTTTAAACAAATATAGATTTAATATTTGCGTAAGTACAGAAAAAAAAAACTATGGGGGTTACATTTATTGTTTTTCTAATGCGGGAAAATGAATCACCTCTTTCCAGGGTGCTACTTCCGGGGCATTATTACTTGACACGTGACATTTTTTTATTTTATTATATTTTTTATATAAAACTTTTCTCGTTAGAGGATTGCCACAAGGACAAAGTGGTACAGACAATTAATTTTCGAAATTGATAAAATACATTTTAAATTTTCAAATTGTAATTGAAATATATTCTATAAAGTATAAATGTTGTAAACATGGGTTTTTTTAATTGAAATGGATCCTCTAATAGCACGATGGCAATTTTAGAAAGATACACTGTGTCCAAATCTAAGAAATTCCAAAATGTAGCTAAGAATCCTGGTATAGTACCTCATGCCCCGATCATCAACCCTATGACAGTTATACTATCTAATTGGCATTTATCTGTGTAATAGTCAACTGTTGGCTCATATATGACATTGTTTTCAGAGTCTACTTTCTCAGGTTGGTTACTATGATTCTCAAAACGGATTGTGGGATCTAATGTCATACCAATTTTAAACGATGGTCTAAATGAAATAATATTTATTCGTCTATTACTCCTATTTACTAATTTAATATTAAAAATATAAAATTAGTACCTGATAAACCAGTCATCCTCATCTAAAATAATGTTCTGTTTGAAAACTTCGTCAAGTAGTTAAAAATATGATGACCTTTCAAAACAATGTTTCATTTTCTGCATTTCAACCGGTGTTATCGCCTCACTATGATGGTTGTCCGTTTATATAAAAGCGGGTGGCCCGACAATACTTAACAATGGTTAACATGCGGAATTATTATAGTGACGGTAGTCCGCATATTTGTATTTGATTATACATAACACGTGCGGGGAAACAAAGCTAGTACAACCTTAATAGTAAGGCTACAATACTAATGTTGTATAAGTTGTATAACGGGTTCAGATCTGCTGGCGTGTTCTTGTTGAGCAAGTCTTTGTTCTCAGCTTCTTTTAAAATTTCTACGTCTTCTAGGATGGTAATCTTGTTGTTGTTATTTTTACTGTGCAAGTTTGACATAGTATTAACGATTTTGTCGAACTGATGACCCGTTTCTGTTATATATTTGGCAAAACTTGATTTTTCTTCGTTATTAATACTTTTTTTTATGTTATGTTAACACACAAAAATAACATAACATAAAAACATTACACAAAACACCTGTGCCTGTCTTGGATACGAGGGCACCAGGGAATTGTGGGAAATGAACGTGCTGATCAACTAGCTGAATCTGCAGCATCTTCTGAGCTTCATTATTAATTTTCAAAGTGTACAATATCCTATGTTAAAAACAAAATGTTGGACTATATCACGACTGATTGGAATGAACATATTGGATAATGAGTGCAAATGGTGCTTTGACAAAAGAGCTTTTCTTTCCTACAGTAGGCTAAATATAAAACATTTAATTCCAAATTTCATATAAACACAATTTATGACTGGCCCTGGGCAATTTGGAACTTATTTTAGATTTATTATTAACCCAGGCAGTGATCATAATTGTAAATGTAAAGATTCAATACAATCTGTAAAACATGTTTTATTTGATTGTCCTATATTCGAAAGACAACGATTCTGGTTAAACGTACGTTTAAATGACGATGAGGCTTCTGCCTCAATGTGTGAAGTGTTTTTTCAGAACCAAAATTTTTATAAACATTTTATGAAATTAATAACACACATTCATAACAATATGTAGTATTTTCATTTATAGACGATTTATGTAATTCATAACACTCATTCAAAACCATAAGATAATATTTCTGTTTTACAATGTATTGTACAATATTGCCATAATAAGCTACAACCCTAACATGTCTTTGTGGCGAAATAGGGTTTCAAAATATTTGGAGATTCAATAATAACAATAATAATAATATATTTTATACTTCAGCATCTTTATTTTCGTACTTATTTGTTACTTCAATTTTGTTTGATACCATGTGGTTGAGTTTGTTTTTAGTTTTAAAAGCCAATTTTTATGTTTTTGCCTTGCTTTTCATCGAATTAGATAGTTTAACCGTTTCAAAATTGGGAGAGATATTATTTGCTAAAAAAATACGAAGGCTTGATTCTCGCAAAGTCTCCTTGCTGAACGTAGCCATGCTCATCATTGCGTTTGACGAGTTAAACTGAACCAAATCACCAGATAGCGTTACCTGTCCAGCGGAGCGAACCGTCTCACGGAGCTCGTGTTTTACATCAGGGGAGTAGAGCCTGAAATATTCTTTACTGACCATTGGTTCCCTATCTCAAAATACTTAGTTTATTATCACCTACAGTTTATCATTCTGACTCCAAAGGATTAATGATTTTTCATATGTGACATTTTAAGTCGTGACAATACTAGATACATACGATATAGTTCATCTGAAGAAGCCAGATATTAATGTTATGAACGTTAGCATAAAAGGGGCATCACAGAGCATAAAGACAAAAATACATATGTTAATGCACATATTTAAAATTGGATTTCAATCGTGTTTCGTTAACACTTTTTCAGCATTATTATACGATTTACTATTCACCTGTTACGTCGCTTCTCATTGAAACTTGTTGGTTCTTTTAAGATGTTAGATTTTGATCGACAAAGAACCGCTTTGGAAAATACCATAACAAAATACAGTATAAAGGACTTCGAGTAACGATCAACTGATAAAACCGAATTAATTAGAGCTGGATTATCCAAGAATTCATTTGAATGTATTAATATTATTAAAGACCACTCTACAAAATAATTAAAAATAAATTGTGTGTATAAGTAATAAAAACAATAATGTCTAGTGGAAAATGAAAACAGTTTTGATGCTGTTATCATATGTTAGCAAATGCTAATATGAATCGTCAAATCATGAGCAAAGTGCACACATATTCGGAGTATATATATTATATCACCAGAAGTTTTGAATTTGTAATAATACGAGTATACAAAATTAGATAATAACTTTACATGGAAACAGAGAATATATTACATGGAGTAAGTGATGATTATAGTAATAATATGTAAAGCGCCCAATGGGCAATCTAGTTTCACGTTACATCCATGTGTTCAGATTATACCTGATCCTAACTTGAACAGAATTGTGTCAGAGAAACTCATATTCTGCTGCAATCTAAGGCATGTCAACTATCACACCCATCACTACACAATGAACGTACGTTCATGGCAGACTGGTGGAAAGGCTTCCTTGTGCAGATGCGATGGTGGAAGCACTCTGTGCTTCATATCATGTTCTTCCCGCACCTATTCCCCATGGCACCAGTAGTGTAGATAATAGAGTCCCTCTTTATTCGGTGTTCTCGTAGCAGTTCCTCATATTTTGGAGTTATTTGTAATCTCAGGTCTACAACCAAGAAGGTCTGCCTGGCTAGGACAAACACATATCGTGAGAGAGCGAATTCTGACACCCAGGCACCCACTTCAAGTAACTTGGTTTCAGATTTTCTAGCTGCTGCATGGTTAAATTATGATTTTAAATTAGAAACAGAATGTTTCTCTCTGAATACAAGTCATCAAATTATTTCACTCTACGTACATCAAAAGCGAACTACTTGAGTGTGGTAATTATTATTTAACTGTGTATAACTTTGAATAATAGAATTACTCTACTGAATGTGATGAAAGATTGGAATTATATGTGACGACTCAATTTCCATTTATTGCTCGTTCAATTTAATTCCATTTGATAAA
The DNA here is from genome assembly GCA_030220185.1 of Diploptera punctata. Classification (NCBI taxonomy): domain Eukaryota; kingdom Metazoa; phylum Arthropoda; class Insecta; order Blattodea; family Blaberidae; genus Diploptera; species Diploptera punctata. The sequence goes on along the minus strand of JASPKZ010003871.1, from coordinate 732,006 downwards.
ATGAATTAGAGAGTGGTGTCACTTGTATGTGTTGCTGACCCATCGGTTGTTATATGATGCCAGCACATATGACACTGCACTAGAATATAAAATTCTATAAGAAATGGAACGTTCTGCTAGGAAGTTGTTTCTGCATTGTCCATAACCGTGAGCAAAAAAATGCTAAGAAATAATGAATACTTATTGTAAAATTATTATCATAAATAATGCCACGAGTAATTTTCAATTTATCTAGAGGATTTGGAAATCAAAAGTGACATTTGTTAGGACTATTTAACGAACAAAATTAAGCTGTTTACTCAAAATTATTATTTCAATATAATTACGGGTGTTTTAAATATTTATATATTTAATGTAAACGGCGATGTTTGAAATCAAACCAGAAATGTGAGGTTACATATATTCACTGCAATTTGATCATACTATTTATTGCCAAACAGGATCGCAATATTATAAGGAAGCACCCTAGTGGAGAAATAATGAAATATACCAAACTGTATATTATAATCAACATTATAGGCTATTCATTATTTTTTAGTTAACAGCTCAGTGAAGTCACGGAATTTGTTCTTTATTTGTTTAATTCAATGTATTTGTTGGAGAAAAATAATGTTTTGACCTGTTCAGAATATTAAAAAGGAGGAGCTTTCTTTATTGCAAAAGTAGGAGCTGAAAGACAAATAGATAAAGAGCGAGGCAGAACACGACTGTCGTAGGTTGTAAAACAAAATTAATTGAAGGGTGATTGGTCACGGACTACCATTTGGGACATGAGTTAAATAGTCATCATAATTATTCTTTATTATTGTACATGTAGTTATTTGTTTCGTGTTCTTACGTTGGTCACACTTGATTTGTTTTTATGTGTTGAGTTTCAAAAATATTCGAGTTCCAATGGCAATTCGGGTAAAAAAATAAATACAAGAGCAAAAAATGTCTTACCCGCAAAATGCAATGATATGGGGTAAAGATGACTATTTCCATGATAGAATTTCAATACATTGTCACGAAATTAAATGTTTTAAAAAGTAGTTCCTGTGATAATCCAGACTTAGCACAAGCTTTTATCTTTCCATTTTATTGGTTTGCTCTCCTTTTGAAAACCAATAGAAAGCCTCAAAAGCCATCGTGTTGTTGAAAGTGGTTGAAGAAGTATTTTCTCTCTCTCTCTCTCTCTATCTATCTATCTCTCTCTCTCTCTCTCTCTCTCGTGGCTGTCCTTCAAAAAATGTTGTATATTTTGTGTGTTTATTTAATGGTTACATTAAATTCTAACATTTAATTCTAACATCAGCTGAACCAACTGATGCACGAGTCTTAACGATATAAAAAGGATAATAATAGAGCAGAAGCTTCCGCATTTACGATTTTTTAATTATTTCTCTTATTATATGGCTCTATCTGTCATATTCAACAGTATGAATGTAGACAGTAAGACGAAACTTTTTAAGAATAGTAATAATTAATAAGCTTTCTTATTAGTTACAATACATAGAAATCAGTTATATTTAAATATTATATTTTACACGTTAACAGGGCTATAATAATTGAGCCTATAGCGGCTTAGTAGGCATTTGATTGAAAACAATTTCCTAAAAAACTTCTTCATTGTCTCTTTAAATTATGGAGTTTTTCTGTATTTTCAATTGTCGTTATTTCTATAAAATATTACTATTAGGCCTGTTATTATTATTATTATTATTATTATTATTATCATCATTATTATTATTTCATGCTTATATATATATATATATACATATATATATATATATATATATATATATATATGATAATATTTTAGCTTGAACGTAGGACTAGTATATTTTTGCAGACATTACCTTTTATATAGCATTTATAGCATTTTCATGCTATTCTTTGCAGCTTTACTAGGAAATTGTAGGTGTGGTAGCTTCCCGTTGCTTTCCACATTGCTGAAGGATGATGATGATAATGATAATGATAAGGATGATGATGATGGCCATATGATTTCGGGGACCGTTTGGGCCTTAACGTTTTCCTGACATTTGTCTTACAGGTGAGGAAAAACCCCGATGAAAACCTCACCCTGAAAAACTGTCCCGACCGGGGATCGAACCCGGGTCCGCTGCATGACAAGGCAACACGCTACCTCGAGACCACAGCTGTGGACTTAATTACCATGTGTAGTCTTAATATGACTGTTTAATGTTAAGTTTATTTTAAACAGAAATAATCCTAATTAATGAACATATTTGATATAACTTACGATATAATTTATTCCCTCGCAGCATCTAATATTGATTATCCACTTTAATAAACGGCGAATTCAGTTTTATTTTTAATTTATAAGTTCCTATTTTAATATCATGGATTTAGGAGCCATATCGCGTATTTTGGAATCCTTGTCTTGGAGAAACAGTGAGGTATTTGGGACAACTGTACATCGATTTGGATTTAATTCTACTATTTAACTCATGTCCCAACTGGGAGTCAATGGCCAATCACGTTTCAATGATTTTTTATTTACAACCAATCAAAGTCGTGTTTCGCCTAGAATTTGCACACTAAAGTTTATCATAATAAAGAAAGCACCTCATTTTTAGCATTCTAAATAGGTCATAGCATTATTTTGCAGTGACTGACTCTCTAAGAAATACATCTACCAGATTGTATATATAGTGCATGAATGTCAACACATAGCGCATGCGGGAGTTAATATAAAAACATTTTTAGCAATTTATTATACCACTAAATAAGAAACCACTGTTTGCGCTTTGTTAAACAATTTTTTCCCAGGTAATAACATTCCAGAAAAATATAATTGTCATAGGACATCAGAAATGAATTAATGATGTGTTTCATTTTTTCTCCACTAGAGTGCAATCTTACAATATTGCGTTCCTTTGGCAAAATATGATCTGGTTGCAGTGATGAACAGAAGAAGCAAATGAAGCGTACGAATCGTTTCTCATTTGTTTTCAAACATCGCCGTTTACATTAAATATATAAATATTTTAAAATAACTATATTTAAACAATGATTTGTGAGTAAACAGCTTACTTAATTTTATTCGTTAAAAAGTCCTAACAAATGCCACTCTTGATTTCCAAATTCTATAGATACATTCGTGACTCACGAAGTGAGTCGTGAATTTATCGACAATTTGGAAATCACTCGTGGCATTACTTACGATAAATAATCTCGTGGAAGGTTATACTATGTTCTCGTATTCATATTTTGTCAGGATTTCAATGCACAAAAAAAAAGTAAAAACCATCACACAATTAGGCAATCTTACCCTACATAAATAAACAATTTCATACGTCAGCGGTGGCGAGACGTAAGATTCACTGTTAATATTACAATGGGGAGATACATCTACAACGAGATTCTTTTTTCGTGAAGGACGATACAAATCAACGCAGTTAAAATTTCCAAATATAAATTCTAGTTTTACTATAAGAAACACTCTGGAAATAGGGTATGCTAATTAGTTGAATCAAGGTGAAGAATAACATGCCAGGACGCGAAATTTGAATTCCAAATGTTACACAGTTGTGAATACATTTATATGTGGCGACTTGTGTGTAACTTATGACTTTAACAAAACAATCCAAAATAGCACGTCTTGCGGATGGTTGTGGTCAACATTAGTTTTAAGTTAGTGAACAATTTTGACTGTTACATCGCCCCAAATATATCTTTAAACCGCTTCTCCTTTTACTATATTTTTTCGTCTACGTCGTAAATTGTTTTACCATATTATTATTATTATTATTATTATTATTATTATTATTATCATCATCATTATTATGATTATTGTTATTATTATTATTATTATTATTATTATTATTATTAGTTTCTTTTACCTACCTACAATGGCGTAACAGCCCAATATTAGACCTCAGCTTTCCTTTGTCATGAATTACTAGACCAAGTTAATTTAGATACTCTTACTTCCTTAAAGATGTCATGAATGGTATGCGGTTAACAACCCGACCCAATAATTGTTATTATAAGTTCAAACATAAAATCGTGGCTAATTATTAGCTTTATGTTCCTATAAATCTTACTTATTTGGTTATTCCACGAATGGAATCAAGGGTCTCTTGAGTGAGCCTCTTAATGGAGGATAGTAGTTAATTATAACATTTGAGTTGCATTCAGAAAGTATTGAATAAACAATCTATCCTACCAGAATTAGAAACAATGATGTAATTAGTTTCGACCTAATCCTATGGTATTAACTTACCCTAATTCTTAACTGGCCGAAACTAAAGTAGAGGTATTACTAGGATGATGAAGGTCGGTAGAGGTCACTTTATTCAAGTTTAAGGATCTTTTACGAGCCTCAAAATCATCAGACTCGGGACTCACGCTTAAAGTCTCTTCAGGAGGACTTGCTACTTGGATTTTTCCATAAAAAATTAATCGAACCCGCCCGGTTTTAAACCCGTCATCCTCGAGACCAAGGACAAGTAGCATAACACTAGACCACCGCGCCGACTATTTTCCTTTATAGTAAATTTAATTTTAACGATTCCTTTGATACGGATTTTTATATTATGGATAGTTCAAAGTCTGGTTTGTAAAGTTCGGCGATTTCTCTCGCCTAGGACACAAGGGCTTTACCGGTTGGAGTTAGGGAGTTACAGGCAAAGCGAATAGCTCCGGCAAAGATAAAAATGTTTGGTATTTGATATAATTACAACAGTTACCACCACACGGTGACCAATGTCACTAGCGACATATATTACGATTCCGGCGGGCAGCATATCGCCACATTACTTCTAAACCCTCGTCAGTCTAATCTAATTTTTTTTTTCAAGAGAGAATAAAACATTTTTGAAATTGCTTATTATTTTGTAACTATTTTTTGTTATTTTAATGTAAACATTTTCTGAAAAGTTTTTTAAATTAGACTTACAGGGTCTTAGATGTAAGGTGACGATTTTCTCCTTTGTGAAGTGTTTCTTTTCTATGTAAGAAGAACCTTTGGTTTTTACACGGTTTTGTTGAAATATTTAATGCAAATGTGTGTGTATATATATATATATATATATATATATATATGTGTGTATATATATATATATATATATATATATATATATATAAGTAAAGTATAAGGACTTTATTAGACTAAAAGTAAGATACATACAATGTTATTTACAAATATGGGTCGCACGGGCAGTAAGCCGTACGTGCCGTTGACAGTTCGTACAATAAGTTGATGTTTGGTAATAATATACTTAAAACAAAAAAAGAAAACATAATAATATTACAATTAGATAACAATACAATTACATTATACATTAACTTAGTTATGTAGAATTATTAAGAATTAATGGTATTACAATTTGTTAACATATTTATTTATTCATGAATGAGTGTTGTTCTTATTTTCCGCGTTTTATCCAGAAATCTACACAAGTTTATCCAATTTTCTGGGCTTACCAATAACTCATAGCAAGCCAATCTTTCACGATTTGAATTTAGAAATCTTTCCGGTAATAACTGACGGCTCCAATATTCCAAATCGTTACATTTTCCTAATATATGAATTTCGTCTTAAAAGCTCCCGCACATTGGACATATATTCGCATATCGTGATCGTCGCTATTTTTTATTTAAATTTCATGCCCCTAACCTGAAACAAGCAAGCCCTGATCTCTCTTTAAATCCTAGATTGAGTATATACGATTCTTTTCCCCAAACTTGTTTTAGGTCTCTTTGTAAAAACAGTGATCGTTTTCCCGCACATTCGGCCAAAATATTTTGTCGGTTTATATCCAAGTACTTTTTCTTATTTTTCTCCACACATTCTTGCGATTTTCAGTCCCTTTTTCCCATCTCCAAGCCATCCCAATCTTTTGGAGTTCTCTCCTAACCTCGTCTGTCCAGAATTTCACATTTGCCTTCCTAATTTGGTGATATATCATCATCATCATGAACAAATTCGTTTTAGGCCATGTGGCCTGTACGGTAAACCTAGCGAAGATGATATTGCTCTTTCCACCGATGTTTTGGTCTTCCTTGGTCCCTATATCCAGTTGGATAGTCATCTCCTCAGATGATTTTTCTATTCATGTTGGTATCTTTGTCTATCTATATTTTAAATTTGTTACTCCAAGTTTTCCTCTGATAATAGTGTTCCTTTGGTGATCTAGTCTATTAACTCCTAACAATGATCGTAAGAAGCGCATTTGGCTTACTTGAAGTTTATGAGATTTTCTTTTATTTAAAATCCAAATTTCACTTCCGTATTTTAGAGCAGGTTTTGATGTGATGTTATGTAATCTTAGTTTTGTCTCTGTCCTCATCTGTTTACCAAAATGTCTTCGTATTACCCCATTCATTAACAAATATATATATATATATATATATATTATATATATATATATATATCTGTAATAATATCAAAAAATGTTTTATTTCACAGTAAGCTTTATAATTTGTGCGTTTCTATACAAAGTTTATGAAGCTAACACGAAAGATGTATATTATTATTAGCTTAGCTTCTTTAAAACCGTACCTGGTTTTATCAATTAACAAGTTATTTTTAATACTAACGTTGTTTCAGTGAACACATAATTACAAAACAAAATAAAATCAGGCAAACTGTATTAAAAATTATATGCTAGAAACAGCAGAAGGATCCGTGAACGCTGCAGCGTTGATGTATTGTACAATATTCCTATGAAACTTTGTACAGACACATGAAAAAGGAATAAGTTGAAAAGAAATCAGGAAGATTCGTTACTGTATTTAGTAGGCAATATCAACTCCTGGTATACCTACATACCATGGACAATCTTTTCTATGATCCGACAAAGAACGAGTTAAAAAAGTTCGCCATTGATTTCAGAAATACAAATGGACTCCATCAGTCATTTCATGAGGAGCAGTTGGATAGATTTGGCGTAAGTGGTTTATGAATAGGAATAAAGGTGTAAGTTTGTTGTCTGCAGAGCCCAGTTCCATAGTTGGAACTAGCATATTTAAGCACTCATTAATGACCTTTTTTCAACTTCTAAGGAAATCATATAAAAAACTCAAAGCAGTATCATCGCAACTGTAAAACAAAAAAACAAGACTGGTGTTCAAATATCAACCATAAACAACCCAAAATTATTTCTACCACAGGAAAGAAACAAATGTGTATCTGATCAAAATGCGACCAGTGGAATTCTTCAAGAATTTGGCCTGAAAATCCCAATACATTTTTTCTAATGTTGATTATTCACCAGCTTAACTAGCCGTCACTGATCTCGATTTCACACCAGAACTTCAACATGAAATCTCAGGTCCAGTTAATGTTTCAGCTTTCCTTCATAGTCCATGTCAGAACAAAAAACCAACACCTGTAATGTTGATATATAGTCCATATGTATTTCATTTTGTCCAACTGTTCTAAGTGTTTGCTCAAATAGACGGTAAAGAAAGTGTGAACAAGGTGATATACTAACTAGTTATCCAATCAAAAACATCATTAACCATATGAGAGAAAAATATAAACAGCGATTGAAAGTCGTTGCTATAAATCAGCAAAAATGTATCGACGAAGTTAGTGGTTGCAATTTTTTATGTTTCATGACAAAACTTGGTACATGTTACGTAAATAAACCGATGAGGAAATTCTCCATAACTCAGTGAAGTTCAACCATCATTAGTGCGAGTTTACCTGAAACCCGAAATTAAGAACTGAACAACAACCGCCATGTTTGATTCTTCGCAATGTAAACCATCAAATTTAATTAACTATTATATTACCAGCGTATTCTATGAGATACATAGTATAATTTGTTTAATTTTTTAAATAAAGTATTGGAAAATGAATCGGTAGATATTATTTAAAATAATGTCAAATTATACACTAATATGCTAATGCATAATACCTTATGATTATGCATAATTTGTTTTCATTGCAGTCCGACAATTTAAAATAAGCTGGTATCAGAAATCGAGTTTCTGCAAATTAACAAAAGAAATATATATATTCCGTAAAGCAGCAAAATGGGACTTTAAATTCGACTTGCTGAGAAATTAACTTAGTTTCCGCAGTTCATGCGTGACGGACTTTTTGTAATTTGCATTTCTTGGGCGAGTCTACGTGTAAATTATTAACCTATGAGTATTAAAGTTATAAGTACTATAATATGTTGGAAAAAGTAACAGGTATTTTGTTTATGAAAAGCGTAGTGACCGTACCATCCTTTTTGACACAATACCGCACACCATCCTTGAGATTCTTCGATAGATTATAGATCAGCTGAATTAGAAGAAAATGAAACTCGCTATTTTCAAAATATGTCTTTGCTTCTGTTTCAAAGAAAGCAGGGAATAAATTGTGTCCATATTTGAAGATCTTGTCATCCCCAAGGGTGTTTGTCATATGACTTTATTCCGTCTAATTTATTTTTAGAAGTCAGGCTGAAAGAGAACGTACAACGAAAAAAAAAAAAAACAGACTCTCAATGAACTACAAAAAAAACGTTAAGGGAAAACGAATGCTATGAATCCTGAATCAGTGGTGACTACCGCTACATGGGGGGAGAAGTACCTTTATGTTAATTGAGAACATTTCCAACACTTGATATCAAGTCATTATCTAATACGTAATTATAGTTTCTCCCGTTAGTATTCGTTCCTTTGTTTATTGACACTTTTATGCAATATTATGTGGAATTCAAATAAAACTTAATAACAAATATAAAAAGTGTAATTAAAAAAGTTTTATACGAAGGTGGAGCTTTCTTTATTTTGTTAATCAAAATTCGATAATTATCGAGGTGAAACACGACTGCCATTGGTTGTAAAACAAAATTCACTGAAACATGATTAGTCATTGACTCCCATTTGGCATTGGTTAATTAGTGATAGTAATGCAATTACAAACGTAATATAGGAATTAATGTATTGAAGCTTTCTATTCGCAAGCAATAGTTAATACTAATAGGGAGAAAACGTTTTCTCTAAACCGGGATTTGAACCCAAGATCTCCAGCTTTATGCATTGGGGCACTACCTTTGTACTACTTAGTCAATCAGGGAGTCATAATAACTATTGCATGCCAACGGTAAGCCTGAGTACAGAAAAAGAAAGTCTCTTGTAGGAATGCTGCTGAGCTGAACGCCAAGCGACACTACGTTGTATTGTACAGTTCGAAAACTGTGTTTGGCAATGCGCTGTAATATAATTAAAAACTAAAACAACATTTAAACCTAAATAAGTGCAATCGTCAAATAACACAATAAATGTTGCTCGATAGAAGCAATCTATACCAACTAATCTAACGTTTTATGTACAGTACAACGGAACAACAATCGCCACGTCATCGCTAGTCAATGGTATTCGAAGAATCCACCTGCATTCAAACTCAACACCCTCGACTAGACCGACATCACCGCGCGGATAATTTCTTTAATTGGGAGGTAAGTACATTAATTTTAATAATACGTTCATAATTTGCTGATAGGGCACGGAATGAATCTCATCAATTTGAATGGAAAGATGTGTATCTGTTGTAGTATAAATAAATGTTCATTAATAGGTAAACGGGAATTTCAAAGAGGGCAAAATTTGTTTCTTCTTCTGGATTGCCTAAGTAGCTAAATGACAGTGCTCTAACGCATAAAGCTGGAGATAATGGGTTTAAGTACATTTTTAGGGAACATATTTTCTCTTTAGTTGTGTACCGAAAGTGCATCTATGTTAGTGCATCTTTCATCTACAATGAGATTCATGAACAGCGCCAATTTCCTTCTTCATTGTGCTTTCCCCAACTTTCCTCCCCACCCCTTCTCTCTGCGCTGTTTATAGTTGCGCAACTTCCCCTCTTCCTCGGAACACTCAAATACGTGATACAAGTTACAAACAGTGTCATCACAATCTCAGTTATTGTCTGGATCACTTCGGTTAGCTCGAGAGGAGTGTGTTGTTTTGGTCCTGTAAGCCAGGGTAAGGCATCCGGGATGTGGACCCTAACCCTCGGCTGGACTAAGGAATGCTTGTTTGAATGTGTGGGTAATTATTGTTATTCTCATTTTTCTTGTAAATTTATTTGATGACCAAGATAATGGATTTATATTGTTTATGTTATTTATGTATTCATAGTTTTCTTTAAATTCATGTAATTGTCAAAAAGTCATTTCTGTTTAATTAACCAGACTTATAATTTAAACATTAAACTCAATTTTAGTAACAAAAATATTTAATTACTGTTTAAGTAGTTATGATATTGCTGCTTCATATTAATTCCTATTCTAAAGCTTTCTCAAGTCATATTAGCTCCCCTTTACCTTCCAGCTTTCATGATTGTAGATACTATTCAGAGTTAGATACCAACTAAATATATTACTGCAGTGTATTTAATAATTGCAGGGTAATAGTTAATACACGTTAAGCATATAACACAGGAGAGATGAATCAATCTTTGCCTCTGATGGGTCCGGGCAAAGGAAAGTAAATAGCACTGATGTTTATGAACTGGGGGACTACAAAAATGGTAGTAGAACGTGTGAGCTGGGCTACAGTCGTATTCATGAATTTAGTTTGGATTCTGTATTCTTAAAACTAGGCCGAGATCGAGTGATTAAAGTGATTTATTATTTTAAATGTTATAATGTAAGTACACTAGTGTAACGCTATATTAATATTTTTGCACTACTTACATAACTGACTGGCACTATCGAACCCGTAGGTTCATGGCAGCGGACATAGGCTTTCTATGCATACCCATCCTGACATGTTTTCCAATCATACCCTATATAATCTACTTCCCTCAAATTAACCCCCCACCTCATTCTTGGCATACCGTTTGGGCGCTTTCCCTCTGGTTTTCCTAGGACTTTCCATGACCTTCTTTCATTCTCCGTTCGTGCTGCATGTCCTGCCCATCGCAGTCTATGATAACCTAAATGTTATTACAGTGTATCTGGTATACCATAAAGATCATGTAGCTCACTAGTATGTAGTCTTCTTCATTCCTTGTCCAGCTCTTTTTGGTCCAAACATTTCCCAAGAACTTTATTCTCAAATACTCGTAATTATTTTTTTCTTCCTTAAAATAATAATCAATGAGTTTCGCATGCATAAAACTGGGAGAATAACAGTTGTATATATTTTGAGTTTAATGTTTCCCGAGAGAAGTTGGGATGAGAAGAGTCCCTGTGATTCATAATAACATGCATTTTCAGAGGCTAGGTTGATTTCTTTCTGCACTTCAGACGTCTGTGTAATTATTGTTCCTAGGTATTTGAATTCAGCCACTTCTTAAAAAAATCCTTTTTTTGTAATTATCTGTCCGCTTCCATTGTGTAATTATTTCCACGTATGATCATATAGACCGAAATTAGTTTTACTGATATTTATTTCCAGCCCCAGTAGGGAAATTATATAGCTTAATTAATGGTAAGGTTGTTAAATTATTAATGGGAATTAAATTTAATGCTTCTCGGCTATGGATGGGGAAGGGGAAATTATAAAATAATAATGATAGTATAGGGATTATAATAGATGTAATTAGTATTAGTTTTGTAGATAATTTAAATATTTCATTTGAGGCTAGTCTTGTTACATAAATAAATAGGACAAGTATACCCCCTAAAAAAATTAAGAATAAAATATATGAAAATCAGAATGATTGATAGGTTAGCCTTGTTAATATTGAGATAAATGTGGTTTGAAGAAGTAAAATTAATCCTGTTATTCATTATAATGTGCATGGTGATCCATAGTATCTCCTCGCTATCGCCTAATAATACTACATAATCAGCTTAAACTAACAACTTATTAATACCATTCATCTGAGGTCTTTTTGCACTCTAAAATGTTCATGCTATGCACTAGTATAAAATAGAATAGTAAAATACATAGTGCATTTCCAAGCTTTAACCCTCTGTAAATTCAAAAGCATATGATAACTGTTTGCCTACACTATGTGCTTTTTAGACATATCCAACTTTTTAGGAATTCCGAAATCTAGCTAAATACTATATATCCCTTACCCTTTAATTGAATCGTACCTATTTTTGTAGTCTACATTATAGTTGGTGCACAGTGTCATTATATTCATTTTCTAAAATCTGTCTTACGCTAATAACACTATATATATATATATATATATATATATATATATATATATATATATATATATATATATTGTGAACATATGACTACTAAATCCACATTTATGCTCACCTATTACGCCGTCAGTAAGATTTATATCAGGGAATTAGGATAGACAGGAAAGAATTTCAAGCTATAACAAACTACTTAGGTATGAGAATAATACATAATACTTCTCTAATTATAATAATTATGTTTATCCTTTTAATGAAACGTTGGGAAACTTTTATTACGAGTATTTTTACCATTCCTCATATGATACAAGCAGTCTCCACGAATGTATAGACTATTTAATAGTAGCCTATCGTGAAAATTGAGTGGCAGTTTTCCTAGGAATGAACGCAGTATGGGCTTGCCTACATGAAACAGTTGTGCTCAATAAATTAGCGACTGGTTGAGTTCAGGCGTTTTTTAATCAGACTCAATACTGTCCCTATCGTTGTGCTGTGTCATGTCATGGTCCATAGCCTTGTTTCCCTCTTCAGCTATCTTCTCTTGTTCATTTCATCTACATTCATTTCCATCACTTTTTCACTTGTACATATTCAGTCATATAAATGCATGAATATATTCATAGAAATTGTTAAGCCCTCACATAATATTAACAGAACTTACCAACTCGGCAATAAAAAGCGGGATGGCAATAAAAACAGATATAGACAAGTTCCATTTCAGCAATTTATCTTATTCTATATTTAAAACAATAAAAACTGTACCTGTGATGGCAGTCGTCCTCAACAAATTAAAATTGTTTAAAATAATCAGCTAGGCCTTTCGGAACTAGTTCCATTTTCAAAGCTGTTCTATTGGGTAGTAGGAGGTGAAAAGGGTACTGGTATCCAATAAAACAGCTTTGAAAATTAAACTAGGTCCGAAAGGCCCAGCTTATTATTTTAAAATATTTTAATTTGCTGAGGATGACTGCCATCACAGGTAAAATTTGTGTTGTTTCAAATATTTAACAACATCATCAACGGTGTTTTTTAATTATCTTATTAAATTTAATACATAATTTCGTGATTTCAAATTATCATTATAGGCCTCTGCCTAAGAAAAGCTAAGAAGTGAATGAGTTAGTTCTAGAGCTAACGGTAGCTATATAGACTTCTATTCTGAAAGTCATGAGTTCAGACTCTGGTCATGACCAGGCCGACTGATTTGCTTCCAGAACGTAACGTCCAATCTATAAAGTCCAATAACATAAAAGGTCCAAACTGAATGGTCAATTCTTTAAAGTCCTTACTTAAAGGTCCAACATACAAAAATGTCCAAACCCAAAAGTCCAGTCAATAATGTCCAATAGAACAAAATATCCAATCCAAAATGTAAATTTTAATTTATTGATTTATATTTTTTTAAATTACAATAGCGTATATATTTTATTTTAATCTACTTCAAATTCGCTGGGGTTACATACTTTTATCCCGTATTTAATTTCCCTAGGGTATTTATCTATGTGAGCATTAGTCTTATATTTTTCGTATTGTAGGACTGCCTCCGTTACTTACACTTGGTTTTGTAAATTTTCTAGAAAGTGGTGGACGTATAGGGGTATGACCACCTAATAATAATCGCAGTCCTTTACGTCCAGATGGAGAGATGATATACCGCCATCAACCTGTGAATTTTTTTGTGACATCGTTCGACAACATTGTTCGTCTTATGATCTTCGTTTAACATAGCAGTAATTTTAAGAGTTAGGGGTTTCATTTACATTGAAAGTTTTATTGTGCAAATCAATATAACTTGATTTAGTCTCTATTAACCTTAGAAGTACCTAATTGAGAATAAATAGTATTTTAAATATAATTGCCTTTTATATATATTCCATGTGTTTATTGGGCAGATTTATTAGTATCGTCTTTAAATATCTCAATATTTTCCAATCTGATTCCTGTGATCTATTTCAACTGCCGATTCTGCTTTCTTTACACCTACCATGTTTGATGTGTGATGTTGTAATGAAGAATTGGTTCATTTCTTTGAGACAATCAGTTTTATACAATAGGCTATTTGACTTGAAATGTTTAATTCAAATCGGCGACATTGCCTAGCAAAAATACTTATTTTGCGCGATAGTGCGTTTTGTTGTACTTTCAGCAATGGTGACCATGATTGAAAGTTCAACTACCTACATTCCGGGATAGCCAACCTAAATATTACATATTACAAAACACGTGTGGGAAGTAAAACCACAGCTCTCTATGTATACTACGTACAATGTACATACAAAAATATATCCAAAAGGTAGTGTTAATATACATTATATGAAACAAATCACTGCATTTTAAATTAACTGAACTTCATTAGAAACAATAGGCCTATAAAACAATAAATACGTTATTGCCGCTATTTTATCACTGATTGGCGTCACGGCCTCCTGTAGTTTCAACTAATAAACATTGCCCACACTGTTAACGTTTGTCATTTGTTTATAATGAACGCAAATATTTTCAACAAAAGGTTTACGATGAGGAATAATTCTATTTATTATTTCAGAAGTATTTTTCTTTCTTTCATTTTTTTGAGTATTCTTTCATAGAAGTCTTTCCCCTACTATTGACATTGGAAGATTTTATTTTACTATTATTTATTATTTTTAAAACACCTTCGTACAACAAATAATGTACAACGCACGTTTGTGAAGTGTTTTACAGAATCTCGGAAATTAAAAACCTCGCAAATTCTTGGCTTTTAAATATATCCCTCGCTTCTGTAAAAACCACTTCCCAACCTCGCATCGTAATACATTATTAATAATATATTAATAGCATTATATTTACGTGGGGTTTTTATTCAGTATATTTTGAAATCTCAGCGAAAAAATATGTGTGAACACAAAATCTGACAAATTCATTGCATAGATGTTCGTGGTAATTATTGTTCTATTTTTCACTACATTTGTGCTGTATCCTGTAGTTTAGCGAATGATCCATATTATTCAACAATCAGTTAAATAAACAAACTATTTTATAATTATATTTTTCATAATAAATACAAATACAACTGCACGTACTATCACATTTTCTGTTGGTATCTTTCTCGACCCCACAACTCCACTAACGACATACAAAACGCACAACTGCCGTTAAGGGTTAACTTTACTTTTGATATAAATTACTCTGATCATGAGAGGAATGGGAATATGCTCTATAACACGCAAAACTCAGGTCCAAGTACTCGTTAACACAGCTAAGCAAGTTGTAAGAAAAAGACATGAAAGATTTGACTAAAATTTATGTAATTAATATTGTTAATAAAACAAACAATATAATTAGCTGTCGTGATTAAATGATTGAATATAAACATAACAGAACAGAAAATAACATGAACAATCGTCGATATTACTTTAAAAAAATTACGTACACTCATACTTAAAGTCCTCAGTCATTCCAACAAAATAATCTTCCCCTAACAGCTTCTTCCTTGGAAACTCTAAGTTGAACAGTCCTTGGCCAGGGATCTCCAATTGGTCTCTGCGCATCGCAACTCGCGCCGATGACGCCAAGGAGGGGAAATAGGGGAAGAGGTAAAAATGAGAGGAAAGAACACCGAACACAATATCCACCATCACAGAGAATATAACATAAGTCACGGCACACTTATAAAATAAGTTGAATCATTTTTCATCTTACCTCATATTGGTTGTTTCTTGTAGGACATATTTCAGAGCATCTGGAATCTATCTTCAGCTTGTACAGACACGTCGTTAGGCCTAAATGTAGCGTATATTTTGACATGAACTTTTGGAATGAACATTTTTCTTGAACCTTGTCCTACTGGATCATTAGGATTATTGGACATTTTGGAATGGGCATTTTGTTTTGGACCTTATGTCGGACTAGACAGTAATGGCTGGACTTTACTTCCTCCGCCCACTTCCTCAGTCGCAGGCTAAGTGCTCGGTTGGAATTACATTACTATAAATCATTTCACAATTCATATACATTAAATCAGTAAACGTATTTCATTAATAAACAAATGATAAATATATTTAATAATAGGCCTATATCCCGCATCCAAACATTCCAGGCACGATAAAAACTAGATTTATTCAAGGATATAAAGAAGATAAGCATATTACACTGTATTTGCATTTCACATCTAATTGTTACATGCATACGTTTGTGGCCGCAAAGTTGGCAAGATTAGTATTTAATTTAACGACACTCTTTAACAACTCAAATCACTAGCTCTAAACTGGGGACATTATATTCCTATTACGTAACTGGTGATGTGGGGTCATGGTGATACCAATTTTTAGAAACATTTTATGGCTTTATATTTAAAAATATTGATATGTTGTTCACCGCCATTTATAATGATGTTTGAATTTATGTTTCAAGTTAGCATACAAAATCTAGTTTCAGGGAAAATTAAAGTATATGTAAAATTTACTTTTATATCTGGCAACATTTATTAAATCGTAAGAAACCAATTTTAATTAGTAATATTAAATTTGGCAAATCATAAGAGGAGTGACTATGAGATTTGAGAACAAACATTCCAAAAGCAAATTCAATAAATATATAATTTCCTATATCATGTTCCTTATATTCTTGTTGTGTTTTCTTCTCTAGCAATTTCAGTTCGGCTTTTCTGTCTAATTTTGACAAGCTGTAATAATATATTGGGCGTTTGCATTCGGTACTCCCCAATAGAATAACAATCCAAGGGAAGTCTTTAGTTTAATGCTGTTTGTACTCTAAAATCACTTCTTAGAGCATTAGCCTATATTTTGATCTCAAAATAAAGTTTTTTATTTGTCTATAGAATTATTCCGTGTAACATGTAAATACAAAATATTGTTTTTGTGCCTGAATCTCGGTTCAACTGTTCCCTAACTCAGATGCAGTATGGTACAAATATTGTATTGAGTAAGGACGATGCGATTTAGTTCTTGAGACACCCATTTGAATGTATTCTTTCCACACTACAATGACTAATCACTGTTTATAATTTCAACAAGATCATCGTTGTCACTATCAGCCTCCTGATCTGGATCAGTATAGCGATCCGTTACATATACAGATTGATGTTCTGTTTCCACTCCATTACAGACAAAACCACTTTTTTCGTTATATTATTTCTCGTATGATAGGATCACTTACAGAAGTTTATTTTGAATTTGAAATGTACGCCATACTTACGGTTTAATACGATAAAAGTCATGCTTCCTTATTATCCAACAGAGATCAGTGGGCCGTCCAAGAAAGGGCTGGATACAAAATTCATCAATGAGATCGTAACAGGCCTGTTGGCCTAAGACGTGAATAAAGAAGATGAAGAGGAAATGTTCAATGTGAAATGTATGCCATTGTTGTTGCCTAATACAATAAAAAGCCAAGATTGATTATTGTTTATAGGGAAGAGATCTCTGGGCCATCCAAAGAAGCGCTGGATACAACATTCTTCAGTGATATAGTAATAGGACTCTAGACCAAGACTTATTTTTATGAAGACTAATAAGAAGACAATTTCAATGCGAAATATATGCCATAGTTATTGCCTAATACAACGAAAAGCCAAGAGTCGTTATTGTCTTACAGGTAAAAGACCTCTGGGTCATCTAAGAAAGCGCTGTGCAAAATCCATCAGTGAGATGGTTACAGGACTCTTGACCAAGACTTAAAAATACAAAGAATAAATAGAAGACATTTTAATGCGAAATATATATCATAGTTATTGCCTAATATGATTCGTAATTGTTCAACAGGGAAGAGACATCTGGGTCATCCAAGGAAGCGCTCGATACAAAATACATCAGTGAGATTGTAACAGGACTCTAGACCAAAACTTATATAAGTATGAAGAATAATAAGAAGAAATTTCAATGTGAAATATGTGCCATAGTTATTGCCTAATACAATGAATAGCCATGATTCGTTATTGTTCAACAGGAAAGAGATCTCTGGATCTCTTGGATAATGTCCAAGGTAGCGCTGGATATAAAATCCATCAGTGATGCCTCTAGGCCTAAGACTTTAATGGATGAAGAATTTTTTTTTTCACTGAGAAATGTACACCATAGTTATTGCCTAATACAATGAAAACACATTGTCTACTTTTTTGACTCAAAATAATATAAAGATTTTGGGTAAAGAAAAACTATAAAATATAATATTGAAATTAGTGTTTCAGTGACCCTAGCAGATATTTTCAAGATATGATTTATATAGAATTCACAGTTCGAAGTAGGGCATGCGAATGAAGGTGTTATTTGAGGTGGAGGGAAATGCACTGATATAGTCACACCCTAATGTAGTCTGAAAAATTAAAAACGTAAGAGGTAACTTGGCGCTGGAGTCGCAAGAGTTTTGTTAAGTGACAATACTCTTGCAGAACTTGGAGAAATAAATATAGTTGTTGTTCAATAAAACTTCATTTTTATACATGTCATACCCTCGTTAGTCCAGGTGGTCTACTGGTCATGCTTGCTTCTGAATTCGAGGTTCGTGGGTTCAAATCCGACTGCGTAAATTGTTGTGCATCTTATCAGGTATCCAATGGATTCTTACCTCTGGATTCGAGGTTTATGAATTTTAAATCCAACCAAAGGCTTAAGGATCTGAAATTCGTCAGGCTCGAGGCCCACGGAGGGATTGCTTCTTGAATTTTTACTTCCTAAATAAATCAATCTACCCGGCCGGGTTTATAAAGCTGAAATGTTTTAAGTAAAATTTTAACATACTTAAATTAATCACCAATTTTAAATTCATAATATTTCAATAATTCCTACTTATAAAATATAGATAAGCTTATCCCTATCTATATGAACCTGCGATCTTCGAGACGAGTGGCAAGGAACGCAACCACTAGTCCACCGCGCCCAATCGGACGATTTTACATTATATTCACTTTTCTAATCAACCAAAAAAATTACAGATTGTAGCCTTACAACCCATAAATAATTATTTCACCATGATTTGGTATAATTTTAACTTATATTATTTCTTAAATCATGGTTTAGTAGGTTGGCATATTTTCTTATTCTCTTCATCCACAGCTTTTATATTGACAATTTTCGTTTAAAATTAATTAAAATACTATATTAATTTCACAGCAATGTGCTCTCTAATTTGTGATCTTACAAATGTTTCGCTACATTTTCACTGGAGGCGTGGCAGAATTGTATCAGAGAGTCGAAAATCGATAATCGTGTATCCCAGTAGACAGGTACAGTGTGTTAAATAATATTGTGCTCAAGTGTAAGATATAGATACAATAGAATCCGTGAGTTGGAATTTCAACGTTGCCTATTTAAGATTAGCTACTCCATCCCTATCCCTCCCTTAGCGATTTCTTTCCGAGCGTTACTAGAAATGTTTTAATAGTGTTCACTACTTTTTCAACATGTTTATAGAAAAGAAAGGTTTTATACATCATAAGTAATTATGGTACTAAAAGGAACTGCAGAGTATTTTTATCGTTCAAGAATTTACAGAACATCACTTAAGGTCATCTAATATGATGCCTGAAATTTATTTTGAAGAAATCTGGTAGCCAAAAACCATATCAAACGAGGAATAATGGAAGGTATCATCACAGTATGAGATCTGGAAGGAGATCAAATATCGCAAATGGAAATGGACTAGACACACTCTTAGAGGAGAAATAGACAGTTTGCCAAAGAGTGACATGGAAGCCGCAGTGATTGCCCAGAAAAAGAGGAATACCAAAAATTACATAGTGCAGCACTGTAACAACAGAAATTGAACAACAAGGAAAAAGTTGGAATGAAGTCATTATTAATGTTAATAAGTACCTTTATATATATGTATTACTTTGTCGTGGAATCTGAGTTTTTTCTTCAAATCTCTTCATAATCAGAAGTAAGTGCTACTTTACTATAAATTGGTTTAAGAGACCATTACTTGCTTGTCACGGTGCGTATATTGGAGAACTATTATGTGGAATGCAGTTGTACGGCCGTAAGGTATGTCATAGTTCTATAATATTAATAACTAAGAGAAAAAGCATCTTTATTTTGCCAATTGAGTTGAAAAGCATTAAAATACAGCGAATTCAAAAAGCACTAAAAATACTAAAACTTTGATTAACTGATTGGTTTAATGCCTGCAGTTTACGGTTAAAGTGATGAAAAAGCTAGAGTTGCCCAATTTATTGATCGTCGGTCTCTTTGTTTCCTTTAATTTAATCTCTATGGATAACTAGCTTATAGCCCGGTGTTGCACGAATATTTATTTATTTACCTCAATCTTGGCATCAATCAGTTCAGTGACCCTAAAAACTATGGATTCAAGATTATTTTCGGCAATTTGGAAATATTATTTTTTGCTCCTTCTAACTTCCGTCTTTCTTAGGGGTGTAAAATATCAAACATGGGCTTACTATCGAAGCTGTCACCAATCACATAAGTGATGTTTCGACACTACTCTCGTTCATTTCCAGCATTTTATTTTCCATCGCTCCTAACCCATAAGGAGTGGAAGAGTCAAACGTGAGCTGAAATGACATCAGGATTCTCATAAATCAGAATAGCGACCCAAAAACTGTTGGCTCGACGCTATTCTAAGCCAAATTTAAATTCTTGTTTTTCACCCCTTCTGGCCTCCTGCACACTCATAGGGGTGTTAGAGTCAAACGTGGGCTTAAATACCATCTGAATTATAATCAGTTAGATTAGTGACTCTCAAAATTATGGATTCGACACGAATCTTGATTTTTTTATTTTAATTTTCATCCTTTATCACACTCTCATGCCTCCTCAGGATGCTACGGGTTAAATTTGGGTTTAAATGTCACCCTTAATGTCAGTAATGGGTATTGCGACCCCAAAAACTATAGATTCGTCGTGTTTTATTATTTCGTGAAACATTAAAAAATGCGACCAATAAAGCGATTTTTAAATGTTCATTTCAGATGAACTCCTATACATAATGGCCCGATTCTGCTGGCTACCAAGCTTGCCCTCACTTTTTTAATTAATTGCTACATTTCAGATTTCGTTTCGATGAAATAAACAATGCGGCCACTAGAGCGTTAACGCACTCACACACTATATATATGACATAAGAAAAATAAATGCTCGGACGGGACTTGAACCCGGACCTCTGGATGTATATATATTTGCAAATGCCCCAGGTAGTCTTTCGACATTCCTGGTGTTCTCTCCTGGCATGGCGTACTTGTCACCCACGCGCCTGAAAGGCGGGATTACGTTGCCCTGATGATATGACGGATGATGATGATAGTGGTGCGCCAGGAGAGTCCCTAATTCTAAAGCTTAATCTAAGATGAATATGAATGATAATGATTGCCATGGACATATCATGTTCGGGGACCGTTTGGGCCTTAAAGTTTCCTGATATTAGTCTTACAGGTGAAGAAAACCCCGATAAAAACCTCACCCAGAAAAACTGTCCCGACCAAGGATTGAACCCGGGCCCGCTGCGTGACAAATCAGCACGCTACCTCGAGACCACAGCGGTGGACTATAATATATATATATATATATATATATATATATATATATATATATATAAACTATATAAATTTTTATCATGGTAATGTTTTTGTCTAGTAGATAGAATCTACTGTAAACATTTTCTGTAAATATTTTTATCTGTAGATAAAACATCTGTAAACATTTTTCAAAAATATGTTAATGAGAAAAACCTCAATAGCTTAATCACTTCAGAAATCGCTGAAGGTTGCACACAGATTGACTAGCCATGATAATTAACTCGAGAACAAATATCAAACTTTTTTCTCGGTTGACTGCATTCATAATGAACAGTGTCAGCAGTAGAAAGAAATTAAAACAAAAGAAAAACAATACACACGTGCATGCATTAATATTATCATGACCTCTCGGAGAGTGAATAAAAATCTTTATACTTGATTTCATCACCCAGCGGGTTAATTGACGTAGAGACAACAGTTAAAGGAGAAAGTCTTCATACTTGAGATGAGTCTAAAACAATAATAATCTTTACTATATGTTAATGCAATAGTATTTCGGATATTGTAGTTATATTTTCTATTATTAACAATTTATACTTCTAATTTTAGTGGATTAAATAGCACAATCGGCAGGGCGCTTGTCTAGCATGAACTTTTTTTTTATTAGGAATATTCTACACTACAATGGTTCTCCCTAAACCTAAACTAATATGTCGCCAGAGGCTTCTGTCTAAAGCATCTTCTTCCCTCAAATCTCTAGCTTCCATACTTATCACAGTCTACAACTACCATCGTTATCTAGTTCTGTCTCTTCCACTTTTTCCATTAGCTTTCCAATCAATAATCTTCTTTGGTATTCTATCTTCTTCCATACTTATGAGGTGTTTATATCATTTTCTTGTATTTCTTCTAATTTGTTTCTTTCAACTTGCATAATTTACCTATTTTGCTGTTTCTGACTTTATCCTGTCTTGATTTTCTTATCTATCGCCTCCAAAAATCCATTTCTACTGCTAACAGATTGTTGGAGTGTTGTCAACTTACTGTCCAGGATTTTGACCCATATAATAAAATGCTTTGTAAAGGCCAGAGCTTCATACTATCATACTGTACAGATGGTTCAGAATCGCAGATCAGTTCCTCTCAAAGAAGGCATGTTTTTAAGTTCCAATCTTAAGCAGTTGGGTATTAGGAAAAGAAAATCTTAAGGAGAAATGTTGGACCTGTGTGTAAAAGTGGTATTTGGCACGTCAGATATAATGACGAACAGGTATAGTTAAGAAGATGAAAGTTTCAAGAATAAGATAGCTGGATCATCTATTGAGAGAAAAGGAATCATAACGATGCCGTACAGTAACCTTAAATAAAATTAATAGTAAGCGGAAAATTGGAAGACCTCCCATCAGATGGATAGATAATGTGGAACAAAATGTAAGGGTAATAGAAGTGAATGGATGGAGGAACAAGGTGAAAACAGAAGAGAACTGAAGCGTATTGTTAGGGTAGTCAAGGCGTTAACAGGATGTAGCACCTAGGTAATGATGATGAACCGGTATATCGGAAAGAAGAAATAAATTTTGTAAATAATCTCCACATAGTGCATTTACTAATAATAAATGTAATAATTGAAAAAAAAGTACTTCTTGAGACAGTCTTTATCAATAACCTTAATTAGAAGAAGTAGTAGTAGTTCCTGCCACTCCTCTTGGAAGCATAGGGCCTTTGTGAAAGCATGATCGGACATATTCCTGACTTCATTCCAACTTTTTCCTTGTTGTTCAATTTCTGTTGTTACAGTGCTGCACTATGTATTTTTTGGTATTCCTCTTTTTCTGGGCAATCACTGCGGCTTCCATGTCTCTCTTTGGCAAACTGTCTATTTCTCCTCTAAGAGTATGTCCAGTTCATTTCCATTTGCGATATTTGATCTCCTTCCAGATCTCATACTGTGATAATACCTTCCATTATTCCTCGTTTGATATGGTTTTTGGCTACCAGATTTCTTCAAAATAAATCTCAGGGATCTTATTAGATGACCTAAAGTGATGATCTGTAAATTCTTGAACGATGAAAATACTCTGTAGTTCCTTTTAGTACCATAATTACTTAGGATGTATAAAACCTTTCTTTTCTATAAACATGTTGAAAAAGTAGTAAACACTATTAAAACATTTCTAGTAACGCTCGGAATGGAAATCGCTAAGGGGAGGGATAGGGATGGAGTAGCTAATCTTAAATAGGCAATGTTGAAATTCCAACTCGCGGATTCTATTGTATCTATATCTTACACTTGAGCACAATATTATTTAACACACTGTATCTATCTACTGGGATACACGATTATCGATTTTCGACTCTCTGATACAATTCTGCCACGCCTCCAGTGTAAATGTAGCGAAACATTTGTAAAATCACAAATCAGAGAGCACATTGCTATGAGATTAATATAGTATTTTAATTAATTTTAAACGAAAATTGTCAATATAAAGCTGTGGATGAAGAGAATAAGAAAATATGCCAACCTTCTAAAACATGATTTAAGAAATAATAAAAGTTAAAATTATACCAAATCATGGTGAAATAATTATTTATGGATTGTAATTTTTTTGGTTGATTGGAAAAGTGAATATAATGTAAAGTCGTCCGATCGGGCGCGGTGGACTAGTGGTTGCGTTCCTTGTCACTCGCCCCGAGGATCGCAGGTTCAAATCCGGCCAGGGTCGATTGATTTATTTAGGATGTAAACATTCAAGAAGCAATCCCTCGGTGGGTCTCGTGTCTAAAGATTTTCAGATCCTTAAGTATGAATAAAGAGGCCTCTAAGCAAAATTTACCGAAATGCTTCATCCTAATAGTCCCTTAGTTGCCGCTAGATGTCTCATTGGGTTGCTATGTTGACCGCATAGCATTGAGGACATCTTAAGGGAAATAAGAGTAACTAAATTAACTTGGTCAAGTAACTCCTAACAAAGGAGAGGCTAAGGCCCAACATTGGCCTCTTATTGCCATTGTAGATGTGGATAAAATTGTCCGTACAATAAGTCAGTATTGACAAATAATTTGTATGTACATTAAAATGTTTGAATTAAAATAAATTAACTTAACAGTATTCTATGGCACACTATAATATTGTATTTATATTAGTTCTATCAGATAATTGTTTGTACCACGCATATATAAATAATTTCTCCGATTGACTAATCATAATTGTACAATATTATGTATCTCAATTGCGAGTTAGATGAAATTAGTTTAATTACAATTAATTAGAATTAAAGTAGCTTTAACAGATAATGGTTATGTTGATACTTTTTTAATCATAAGAAATATAATATTTGATAAGCTGTCTGTTTTAGAAACATGGAATTCACCGAAACGTAACACATTTGATTCCCCGCCTCTCGAGTGAATATATTTTTTATATTATGAGGAATAATATATTCACAACTTTAAAGGCCGAAGCTACATGCTGTATACCAACAACATTTCGATTACATGAATTTTCCAGAAACAATGGCTTACTTAATTAACCCCTAACCTATTGATGTGAAATGTGAATAAATTTTTGTTTTCAAATCTAGTGCAATACTTGTAGTACAGTTGATAGCAGAAAAAGTCAGAACACACCCGCGATTTCAAAATATTTTATTGATCCATTAATATTTTCGATGTTTTTATTTAAATTCAAACATTCAAATCCTGGATAGAATATAATTTAAGAAAGAATAATTAATGTTTGAACCGGGATTTGAACCCTGGACCCCTAGTTCTACGAAAGAAATGTTAATGTTTGTATCGTCCTTAGAATGGTGTAATTAGACGGCACACTAGTACGTAGAACTAGGGGTCCAGGGTTTAAATCCCGGTTCAAACATTTTCTCTTTTTTAAATTCCATTAACATCGATAGTAAATCTGAAAATTCACGGCTGATAATTGGAAAAATAAGTTTTAACTCCGACCAAGCAAAGTATGAACCATGGCCGTGTTTCTTATGTTAATGACTAGTTTATTTGTTGTCCAATGCCACCAGGTTATCTTTTATTACTTTCTGGCTTTCTTTCCTGGCTTTGGCGGGATTTTAATCCATTTCTTAGGTTGGGACACCTGGAAGGCGGAGTGATAATGAATGTATATAAGAATTCATTTTCCAATTGATTTAATTAATCAGTTTTATGACATACGTTTTATGAAAAAACGGTACATACCGGTAATTAAATATCTTCATATTTAAGGAAAGGGTTTCTAGGGGCTTTTTCATCGTCTGTAAATCGTCGAGATTAAATATAAAATAAAGTTTAACAAAAGGTTATAGTAGGTTAGTGATACTGGTTGGAATAGAGCAGGATTTGAAAAAGAAAACAAATGTTCTTCCTTATTTCCTTTATGTTGTGTGGAATAAAGTGTTTCTGGAACATTGTTCATACTATAACTTGCTATTTGCATCCGTAACCTTGGTCGCCGTCCATTCGAAATAATAGTACAAGTATAACTAACTCACTAGCACTATTGAACCGTAGTTTCATGGCCGCGCGGACTTAAGCTCTCCACACATTCTTATCCTCAGCTAATATTTTCCAATCATCCTCTGGATAATGTACTCCCTCAAAGGATGTTATTCTCTAATCTCAATCTTGTTCTACTCTTAAAAACGCTTCAATACCCCTCTTTCATTTCATATTCGTGTCACATGTCCTGCCCATCGCAATCTACGAGACTGAATTATTCCTATTAAATCTGGTTTACTATAAAGACCGTGTAGCTTACAGTTATTTTTGCCTGTCTGTTTATCTCTCTTTGGTCCAATTTTTTTTCTAAATGCTTTATTTACAAATACTCTTCACCGTAAAAATTCAACCGTCAAGAAACGCGGATATGGGTTCCACTGGGATAAAATGTTCTGGAGGTAAAATAGTCCCCATTCGGTCCTCCAGGCGGAGACTGCTTCAGAGAATTCTTGCCAAAGGCTCAAACAGAGGGACATGTTTCTAGGAACATGGAGTATTAGGACAAGTCGTATATATTAACCAATTACATTAGCTTTGAATGACGAGTTCTGCTAGATGATATTTTAATGTTCCTTAACTCTAATATGAGCCAAGTCCTTTACTTGAACTACAATTTGTAATATGTTGTGCATCTCTGATAATAAGCATTTACACCTAGAAGCAAAAGCTGTTTATCTCCTGTACTCCTAGATTAAGCTCATTTTGAGGGTTCAAAATGAAGAAAAACTTCAATTATCTGAGATAGTTTAGATTAAATTTGAAGTAGCAGAGAATGAGTTAAGATCGTTCACCGTGTTTTCCAGCATCTGTATCGATTGGAAACATTCTAAATTCTGGAAACACTACAGCTTATTATTAAGATATATTATACGGGATCACCTATGGTAATAGTGTAATTGAACTCCTCCAAAGTTTACAACTAAATCACGTGATCAAGGGGAATTCCCAGAACAACGTGACTGGAAATGGAGTATTACGTCATTGAATTAAATCACATGCGCAGCACAACTACATTTTGTTTGCTGTCAAGCTGTAGGATAAATAGCCAACGCTAGTGAGAGTCTTGACGCCACATCGAAAATTAAAGTCAGATGGTTGTAAGTTACGAGTTTTATTCTGTAACATATTTAAGCCTTAGATGTGAGGAATATTTGCTGAAATTTTTGGTGGCATAAAGTTTTGTTACTCTCTGCATTTAGTGAAACAATTAAATAAATGTCCAGGTAGAAAAATCATTCTACACTAATAACTCACTAGCAATATCGAACCATAGGTTCAAGACCGCACGGACATATACTCTCAATACATCTCTATCCTGAGATTTTTCCAATCATTTCCTGTATAAACTTCCCTCAAATCATGGGAAATGTTATTCTCCCACCTCAATTCTTTATCTAGCAGCTGGGCGTTTTCCCTCCGGTTTTCCTACAAGAAATGTCCATGTCCCACTTTCATTCCTCATGCATGCCATATATCCTACCATCGCAGTCTACGAGACTTAACTATCCTTACATATATCTGATTTCCTATAAAGATCACGTAGCTCACAGTTATGAAGTCTTCTCCATTCGCCTGTCTATTCATCTCTCTTCGGTCCAAACATTTTTCTAAGAACTGTATTCTCAAACACTCGTAATATTTTCTCCTCCCTTAATATAAAAGTCAATGTTTCGCATCCATATAGTATAACTGGGAGACTAACAGTTATACATATTTTCAGATTAACGTTTTTTGAAACAAGTTTGGACAATAAGACTCCCTAACATGTATTCCAGAATTGACCCTATGTTTAATTCCTTTGTGAATCCCATTCCTATTTGTTACTATTGTTCCTAGATATTATAATTCAGCCACTTATTAAAAATTTCCCTCATTTTTCATTAACTGTCCATTTACAATATATAATGTATTTCTATCTATGAACATATCGCACCCTGACAAGAATAACGTCAAAACTCAAAAATGGACGAATTTGAGTTAATCCCCAATTAAAAACAACACATTTTATATCCACAAATCTGCAATAGTGACACTTCTGAAATTCCACAACTCGCCACTATTTTGAGAGCGGAAATGCCGATAGAGTCGGCAGTAATTTTGATTCCCACAAACCAAGTAGAGTGCCACTTTGGAGTTGCTACTGTAAGGTTATGCCAGACAGTTGTACTTATTTTGCTGGAATAGTGACACTTATCGAGATGCGACTTCTTCAAGATCCAAGGCAATGAGTTTATGGATTTATATTTGTCTTTCTTTGAATTATGTCAGTATTCTGGTTTTTCATATATACGTATTTTGTATGTTGTAGCGATTTATTTTGAATTGTCACTCTTGACCTGATTACTAAAGATTAAAATTTTATTTATTCCTTTCGTGCAGATTAAATATGTAGCCAATACACGTTTCCTACATTAATGTTTCATTTTCAGGACAAGTCGAGAACATATAAAATTGTGCTATTAGCAACACTACAAAACACTACAAAGAATAAGACACAATAAGAAGATTGCGTGACTGAAAATTAAGCGTCAGACAATGTTTGTGATAAAACTGAAAACCGACGAGAAAAAAAAAGAAACATCAGAAGTGGAGAACATTATCTGTCCTCCAGCATACAGTAGTAAAATTCCTATCGTCCAAAGGAGGAAGTCTAATATCTTTGATCTTATCAAAGGCAACTATATTTGTAAGTTTTATAGAACTTTGTACGATTCCATTTTGAACAGATGCACCATGTTTTGTTCAGTACAGTAGTATAATGAACTATCTTGCATGGTTTCTATCTAAGTTCTATCACAATTTCTACCTATGTTAACTATCTGAATTACTGTCTTTAATGTGAAAAACACTTTAGTAACTTTTTACCAATAAAATGTGTTCATTAATGTGAAAGGTCAAAGTCATTAATGTCCTCGCTGATTTTTGTTTTGTTTTGAAAACATTATTGTTTACACAAAGACACAACTAAATAAATAATAGTTTTAAAAAACTGAAACAACACGCTTTATTAGAAAACCGAACTAAAAAATGAAAAATAATTTTAATTTCCAACACGCTTGGGATAAAATTAAAGTGGCCAACAAGCAAATCATCTCCAACACATAGAGAATAAAACTAGAGTAATCAACAAAAAGAAAATAATTTTACCATCAAAAGCGTGGGGTGCTTTTTATGATTTTTACATTTTCTTCTTACAGATTTTACTTTTACGAATATATGTTTATTATCAAATATATTAATTGATATAGAGCACCCCATGCTTTTGATGGTGAAATTATTTTCTTTTTGTTGATAACTCTAGTTTTATTCTATATGTGTTGGAGATGATTTTTTTGTTGACCACTTTAATTTTATCCCAAGCGTGTTGGAAATTAAAATTATTTTTCATTTTTTGGTTCGGTTTTCTGTCCCGCGCTGTAGCCGAGCGATTAAGGTAGGAAGCCTTGGCGCAGAGCTACGGGACTTGCGCTGGTTCGAGTCTCCATGGGGGAAGAAATTTTCTCATGGTATTTCGGCCAGTATGGGACCGGTGCCCACCCAGCATCGTGAGGCAATTGGGTAGCTACAATAAGTAGCGGCTCCAGGTTGTGGAACCAGCTATAACGGCTGGGGGACTCGACATGCAAACCACATGTCACCCCTACACTGGCTGTTGATCATCTACCTCTGTGATTGACACATGTGGATGTGAAGGGCCAGCAGCCGGCTGGTAAAAGGGCAACCGCTGAAAAGTGGAAAGACCCTCAATCGGAGTTCGGTTTTCTAATAAAGCGTGTTGTTTCAGTTTTTTAAAACAATTATTTTTTTTTTTTACTTTTAATATTTTACAGAATAAGATAAAAATGTAAATATCTTTAAATTCGATACTATTGTAGTATGAGCTAAAAGTAATACTCTTTTAAAGAAAACCTCCCAGCCGGATTTGAACCAGCGACCTATGGATTACTGAAATTATATACCATTACATTTCACCGCTTTACCAACTGAGCTCTTACAACGATTGACTAAAAAGTCGACAAGTCCGCAACCTATTATACCAGTTTTCATTTTTTTTATTTTCTGATGATTCTGGCCAAGATTTTAGAAACAAAATATGAAATGATTGTATTGTCACGGGTCATTTACAAGTACACAAAGTTTCAAGTCGATCCAATGATTTTAAATGGGTGAAAATCGCGTTAAAAGATGCCGTCACATAGATAGATAGATAGATAGATACAGGTCAAGCTAATACAAAGCGTGTAAAAATGGAATGTTCTATTCAGGAAGAATGACAAAACTTAAGTTAACTTACTTTAGCCTAGGAAAAATAATGAAGGTTTTTAAATTGTATAAAATAAGCCAGTAACTCAATTCCTACCTAATAAAGGTACATTTTGCACATTTTCCTCAAATATTTGAACTCTGGTTTCACAATATAAGTGACCATTCATTTTGCTGAACTGAAAATGTGTGTTTTTTTTTTTTAGTTGTGACGTTATTCTTGCCGGGGTGCGATTATATTTAGTTTTATTGATGATTACTAATTTCTTAGAGTTACTCAATAGAGTATGCGTATTGACCCCTAGCATACTCTCGTTATCCCCTAATAATACTACATTTAAAAACTAACGACGGGAAATAAAATTCCGAATACAAGTGTAATATCTATCCGGTATGAACTTTTTACGAGTGTTTAATCGATTGAGAAACCGAATAGAAATAGCTTACAAATGTTATATATGTTTATGTATCGTATATTAATACACTGAATTCCTTTTAAAATCTGCTGCCAAACGGGAAAATCGCCAATTTCATGACAAACCTCTGTTGGAAAATGTTCTCTACCCCCTTCCTATGCCGTCATAGATCCACGTGCGATTCACTTGCTGACGTCAGAGGCAGTTGGATAGGAAGAGGTAGTGACGCACTGTGCGAGCGAGAGAGAGGGTGGGAGAAAGAGGGAGAGAAACAGAACAATACCATATAATACTAGATTAAATATTATTGTCCTAGTTTGAAGAGAAGATAAAATGCTAAGCAAAATAAGCTACAATTCCTTATAAAACAAATGCCTTAGAATCTGTACGGATCAATAGACGTAATATTCTCTCCTTCCACACCACTCTCTGTCGCCTGTTATCTAATTAAAGAAACAGTGGCAGAAATTAAACCGGTAGCACGATACAAAATGCAATACTGTCTGTATTGCTGTCTCTTATTTTAAAGTTAGAAAAATATCGCACTTTGTCATTTTCCAATATCATAATATAAGTAGTGTTTTATTAAAGTATAAATATATACTTACAACTAGCGAATACCCGGCGTGCACTTCTACGCCTAAATATATTAAATATGTGTTTTTATTTTTAACAGAATAAATTGGAAATAAAATTACGGTTTAATTAAGTTCTATGGTATACATTGTGACGAACCAAACATGACGGTTGCTAGAGTCAATGTTTGATTTTGGATTTCAGATAAACCCCCTATTCTAATGACCGGATTCCGCTAAATTTTGTAAAATATCTACCTCGGTTTATTTTAGTAGCATATAGTGAGTTTTGTTGTGAAATGTCAAAAATTCCGAGCTCAAGTGATATATTTAAATTTTCGTTTCAGGTGAACTCCTACACCTAATTGTTTTAGAGAATAATATATAGCGACGAAACTATATTAGGAGAAAGGAAGGAGAAAGTGAAAAAAAGTGGATCATCCTATTGCAATTTCAACGTATAATTTAACCTTATTACTCAGGAAAACTGAGATAACTACCTAAATACCATCACTAAATAAAAATTATTTGAAACCATAAAAATATGTTGGTACATTCTGGGACATAAATTAACGTTAAGGACAATAACTTATTTAAAGAATTAAAATCAAATATAAATTTGAAAATTATATTATTGCTGATCTGTCATATTTATTAGTAATTAAATATGTATTTATTTTATGAGTCCTTCGAAAAGTATTTACTTTGCCACAACACAAGTCCAGTGACCTGTTCTGTATAAATGTCATTGGTATGCCTGAAACCAGTGATCAGTTTTCAAATATAAGATGTAAATTTCAGGGTTATTAACATTATTATTATCATTGCTATTATTATTGTTGCAGTTGTTACTCTGCTGAATGAAAAGAAACGTTATTTTCCACGTCAGATACCGCAGCTTCATGATTTATAACGTTTCTGAAACTCTACTATGACCCTAGAACGTCAATGACCTATATTCAACCTGGCTCGGAAATAGAATTACGAAGGAAAAGACAGAATATAAATGAGCTCAAATATAATCCCTAACGCACTGTTACATGTATGCTAGTCACACACACGGTTCCTCTTCTCAAAACCACAAGACACGTGCCTTTCCGCTTTTACATTTGTTCTGATTTCCATGTAAGTGTAATTATTGGTACGACACAGATTTGAGAAATGTTCAAATTACTGGGGCAAATAAAATCCAACATCTTGAGGACTGACAAAGTAAGTCAAATTCACCAGTAACGGAATTAGAACCTGGGAGATCCCGTACGCTTGAATCAAAAAGTATAATTTAAGTCCTATTATACTCACCTCTTGAAACCTAGTTTCGGAAATTCATATCCGTCCGAGTATGAAGTATTTTTTTCAAGACGTATAGAGAGGATTCCTTCCTTTGGAAGGCAGGCCTAAGTCTCAGTCATAAGGTGACATAGGCCTATCATAGATTTAAAGCAATAATCGCCTCTGAGCAAAATTTACCGACCTCTTCAGTCTCTGCTTCGAACAGTAATATTATAAATGTATAAAAGGTTAAGTGATCCCACTATAGGTCATAGCAGAACCTAGGGGTAGTAAGAGGTTAAAGTGTGTGCTACAGCAAGTAAAAATAACGAATAAAATTGGCATACTGCTGGGAAGGAAAGAACTAGATCTAATTCCCATTTGTTTTCTAGATAATCGGCACTTGATGTCATCCGGGATGTCATCCCTGCGTGACGGCCACCTTTACCCTCAGAACAAGAGTCTGGTACTCAATTACGTTAGAAGCTGAGTCTCCTCCAGGGCTATGGTGCCACCAGAAGATTTGGATCAGTTCAAAAATCATGATCCCCGGGATTCAAATCCTCGACCTTCCGGTTTATAGCGTATTGCCTTAAGCATGTACTCTACTGCGTGCTCCCACAAAATGTTAAAGAGCGTCCTTAATTAGAACATTTTCTATCGTCGCATCTCAGTGACTAAGCTAGTTTATTATTTTTATGTAAGGTTATAAATCGCTGAAATGAAAATGTCCAGGGGTGTTCAAAGTAATTCAACCAAAAAAGAAACGTTTAATGACAAAACAATACCGAGGAATTCGTAACAAACGTCTGCAGTGGGCCAGAAAAGATATCTAGCTAGAAAAAACTATTTTCACTCACCCTCATCAATTTATATTTTTTCTTCACTCTAATATAATTGTTATATGATTGTCTTAACTTGTCTGCAAAGGAGGGAACACTTTTAATGTTTATGTAGACAATATAAACATCGGAAGTTGCCGGTAGTTAAGAACTCATCTGGTTTATATCCCAGTTGTTTTGTTAGCGTTGTGTATTCAAGTTCAGGGAGCTTTTCTTCTTATTCTATGTAAATAGTAAATTTTAATAACGTCGTTATTTTTTTATAATGTCTACATGTCACCAGGCTACGTTATATATATATATATATATATATATATATATATATATATATATATAGAGGGAGATTAATTAATTAAAGGAAACATAATGAAAAAAGATTGTAAAATCTCGTTACTTTGTTTAAAAAATACAAGGAATAACAAGATTGTTTATTTCCACTACTAATGTAAAATGCGTCTGATTAATTTAAATTAAGACAGGTTAATATATAACTTCATTATACAAGTAAGTCCACCGCTGTGGTCTCGAGGTAGCGTGCTGCCTTCTCATACAGCGGGCCCTGGTTCGATCCTCAGTCGGGGCAGATTTTCTGGGTGAGGTTTTTATCGGTGTTTTTCCTCACCTGTAAGACAACTTTAAGGCCCAAACGGTCCCCAAAATCATACGGCCATCATCACCATCATTATCATCATCATCCTTCACCCGTGTGGAAAGCAACGGGAAGGTACCACACCTACAATTCTCTAGTAAAGCTGCAAGCATAGCATGAAAATGCTATGATTGCAGTGATGGACCTGCCCTCGGGCAGAATTACTATGGATGGATACAAGTAAGTCCTGGAGTATTGCTTCGCTTCAAACAGTCAGTTTCTAGCAGGGAATGGTTGTGGTCTATTGGAGGGAGCTTCCATTTTCCCATGCAGGAGGTCGCGTGTTACATCCCGCTGTCATGCCTTTTTTTTTCTCTCTCGTCCTTATCTCAATTAATTTTCCTTTTTTTTATATATACGGCATTTACCGCACTACTTATATATGCGAAATTATTTTCCATTGCACGACACACAATGAAATAGAACGGATTTTAGTTTCTCAAATAGTTGTAATCTTGTGAACCAAACAACTGACCTCTGATCATGTGCAGTGGCTTCGTTCTGGGACTTGAAAGAAAATTACCTGTGCGCCAACAATTATTTCAAAGGCTGTACATATGTGTGTGTCATATTTGACCTTCATTGCAAAATGCCAAAATTTAATTATTACATCGAAATAAGGAAGTTTTACTGCTATAAAATAAATATTTTCTTTAAATGCTTGTTATAGAAGCCATGAGATGGCATTGCGACCGATGTTGCGCTGCCTCTCATGGTAGGGAATTGTATCAATACTTTTAAAATTCACTACGAAACACCGTTCAGGTCACTATATAACATTAAAAAAATATATAAAATCCGTACCTCAGATCTCAGTCGTCCTCAACTGCATAATGTTCTAATATATCAAGATCTCAGATACGATATATATATATATTTAATTTATAGAGAATAATTCTCTACAATTATTGTGAATAAGGAAGAAAAAGTGTTTGTACTTTTGGGTTCATATCTAGGTTCAAGCGTTTGTTTTTCTTTTCACGTCATATAATTTCCCAATTAATTTATTTATAATCCGCTTAACTACAAGGCGATATTATTACTTTAACACTGAGTCTGGATTTTAC
Source organism: Diploptera punctata (assembly GCA_030220185.1). Classification (NCBI taxonomy): domain Eukaryota; kingdom Metazoa; phylum Arthropoda; class Insecta; order Blattodea; family Blaberidae; genus Diploptera; species Diploptera punctata. The sequence goes on along the minus strand of JASPKZ010003871.1, from coordinate 696,885 downwards.
TCTGACTATTTAACTCATGCCCCAAATCGGAGTCAATGACCAATCACATTTCAATGAATTTGATTTACAACCAATCACAGTCGTTTTTCACCTCGATTTTATCATTTAATTGTATCACTTTAAAAATCAGGCTCCTCCTTTTTAACATTGTGAATAGGTCATAGCATTATTTTGCGGCGACTGACTCGCTAAGAAATACGCTGAATATAACAACTTATATATTAAGATGTAAGAATTCTAGAATGCATGTGGGTACCAGATTGTATATATAGTGCACGAATGTAACCAGATTCTGCTTGCGGGAGATAATATAAAAAACATTTATAGCAATTGATTATACCACAAGAAAAGAAACCAATGTTTGCACTTTCTTAAACGTATTATTTCCCAGGAATTAACGTTGCAAAATAATATAATTGACATATTTATATCATAGGATATCAGAAATTAATTAATAACATGTATTGATATGTTTATTTTTTCTCCACTAGGGTGCATTCTTACAATTTTGCGATTCTATTTGGCAATAAATATGATCTGGTTGTAGTGATGAACAAATGAAACATAACGTTACTCATTTGTTTCAAACATCGCCGTTTATATTAAATATATAATTATTTTAAAATAACTATACTTAAATAATGATTTGTGAGTAAACACCTTAATTTTATTCGTTAAATAGTCCTAACAAATGCCACCTTTGATTTCCAAATTCTCTACATAAATTCACTCCTCACTTCGTGAGTCATAAATTTATCGATAATTTGGAAATCACTTGTGGCATTACTTATGATAAACATAAAATCCATGATCTGGACAGAGTTTTAAACTGCGACTTCCAGTTTTATTAGCGGAAATCTAACTCATCATTATCATCATCCTCTAATTTTTTAGAAGTGTGGCCTGTTTACTATCTCATAAAATAACATTTTTCTTTACATTTTTGTTTTAAGATACTTCGAAGATAGCAACCCAAAGATTGTTTTGTAATTTGATTGATTTTCAATCTCATGAGGAAGTACCGGATTAATCAAGACATAACGCATAAAAACCCACGGTCGTAGTTCCTGGATTTTCAGTTGAAGCGAATTCAGAATGTTTGAAGCTATTGAGCACTTTTCTGCAATTTACAACTTCCAAGTAGCACGTTGAGGCTTGTGTGAATGATCTAATTTTCCATGAGAACATTATGTTAACCATGCACTAGGTTATATTCTATCCAAGAAATTATTTAAATTATTTTACATTTCATTGTACTGAATAAACAGTCATTCAAGGCATGTCGTGCTTTGAAATGTTGCCGCAATTAAACAAACAAGGATTGAATACGTATTCCAGCAAAATGGGACCATACATTTCGACATGCGGTATTCCTATTAAGAACATTCTTAATTAGACTAATTTAATTGCCCTATTTCCCTTTAGATGTCAGTGAGGGATATATGGTTAGTACATCGCGTAATAGGAGACATCTAGTAGGAAACTAATATATTACTTGGATGGTGAAGACTGATTATAAAATATAAGACCGGGTTGTAGAACAGCACAATGGGACTTCCCCCTGGCGTAAAAGGTTACTAATAAGAGCAGCGAACCACTGTCCTTAACCAAATATCCTTCCACTTCATCACCTTCCTACACCCCACTGGATGGATTGAGTAGCTCTTAATCTCCACCTTATACAATCAACTACTGCTGGTCAGTGAACTAGGAGGTGCTTCAATGCTGAGTATATGTACTAATAAATTCCTAGATATAAGTCAAGAACCTCGGGAACTGGTTCGGGCGAAGCGTAGCGCATCTCAGCTAGGGTATGTTACCCCTGCTCCTTCATGCGGCTGACGACCCATCCTGTGAAACCGTCTTGTTAGGAACCCTAATGCGAAGCCTCGGAAGGATTAGATTAAGGAATGCCAGGAAGAGGCCCATTCAGAAGGAAAGGGCTGTAGTGCAATTTAAGAAGAAGACTGACCACATTTTGTTCAGAGACACTATGTAGGTGTCAATTCTTTTACATTTCTGAAAATTTTCAGACTCTGGGCCCACGGCTTGAAATCCCTCCCGGAGGACTTGTCCTTAGCATTTTACCATCCTAAAATCCGTCGACCCCGGCCGGTATGGACTCGCGACCATTAGACCATCGAGACCGACTATTTAATCATGAATTACATAGAATTAGCCTAAGAATGGATTATATAAAATCATAAAATTAACAAATTTATTTAGCTTTTATATCAATGACAACCAACTAGAAAGAAGAAAACAGGGAGACCAAAGTTAACATGAAAGAAAAACATGAGGATAGTAATGCAAGCAAGAGGGCTAAACATTGAAGATGTCCAAGATCGTAAGCTTTGGAGATTTGGCACGACAAGACGGCAGCAGCTGTAAAAACCCGAAGATAGATAGATAGATTTAGCTTAAAGTCGTACTTTTATGACCAATTGAACTAAGTACAAATACATATGAAGTGCGACTCCGTGGTGCAATCGCACTCGACCACTATGTGCTGAGTTTGCATCTCAGTCACTTAATGTAGGGTTAATGGTGGACGAATTACATGGAGGCTGAACAAGTTTTTCAAGGTATGTATAATTCAGATATATTTATTGACAAACGATTTTAATAAAATACTTTACATTAATCACATCAATTCTATAAGAATTATCATTTCTTAAAATCTATTTGACCGGGGAACTACTGTTTAGTGTTTCAGTTGCATCATACAATCCACGTGCAGGATATTACATTAAATGACATCTCAAAATTACTTGCGATCGAAGATTACTAACATTCAATTTCACAATTACCAATATTAGGGTTTACATATGGAATATTAAGCATTCAGGTTAGGCTTTGGTTTGTGACATTCAATGATAAACATATTTTTTGAAAACCAAATAATCGTGTAATTATTAAAACATGTATAATTTACTAGTTTACAACAATCTTATTGTAAGAAAACTGAACTTTTAAAACTACGTGAAAACATTTTGCTTTTAGTTATTTTATTTTTTTTTTGAAAAAAAGTTAGTAAAGGAAAACAGGTGTGAGTGATATATCTACAATAGATAACATTTAAATACTTTGTGACAGTAAAGGTTATTTTGCACTATTCATTTAGTAGTTATACTTTTAATTAACTGATTTCTGTATTAAAGTTTCTAGTTGATATCCGACTTCCTGAAGAAAAATAAAAAGGAACATTAATATCATTATTACAAGAAGTAATTACTTAAACATATTTATTTATTCTCACAAATATAAGAACTTTAACTTTATTCATCTGACTAATTAATGCATGAATAAAAAATACATAATGTGACACGCTGTAGCGTTAGAATTGCGCGGCCGACAGCGGGAGATGGGATCTCGTATTGTTTACTGGATGGAAATATCGCGACTTGAAAGACCCGCGCAGAATGATTGATGCGTCTAGACTACCATGACCTTCCAGAGTCTTCAACTCCCGAAAGTCTCGATTGGAATCCGAAAAAATGTCCTTCCTCGGTTTATATAAACTGTTGCCAGGGTCGGGAGTCAGCCGGTTGTGTTTGGACAGCGATACAGCGAACTGTGATCAGAAGAAACTGTGGCAAGTGAAATCATTACAGACTGGAAATAATTACGCGGCGAATAAACTATAAAACAGGATTAATATTGCAGTTAGTTGTATGTAAAATGTGAATCAAATAAAGTTATTGTGAAAGTTTTACGTGGGGGCACGCCGTAGCGTAGTGGTTAAGGCACTGAGCTACAAGCCGGAGGGTCCAGGGTTCAAGTCCCGTTGGGGTCAGGATTTTTAAACTGACCCAAACCCTCTGGCGGCACTATGGCCCTGGGGTCGACTCAGCCTCTAACGGAAATGAGTACCAGACGCTTGTTCTAGGGGTAAAGGCGGCCGTCACGCAGGGCTGACAACCCGGCTGACATAAAGTGCCGATTGCCTAGAAAAAAGTGGGAACCTTAACCTCCTACTACCCCAAGGACCCCCGGGTCTGTTGTGGGATCACTTTTACTTTACTGTGAAAGTTTTACGTGAAAATCTGTCGTATTTATTGAAAGGCAACAAGGTGAGGACGACTCCCCCCCGGTAGCACGCTAGAACACGCTACGATAGAATTATATAATTGCTAGAAAGGTCTAATAAAATTGCATAATCATATGGAAATATTGAAGAGTTTTACGAGAATTATTCAAGTATAAAGACAAGCAGACACGCGTTTAGACTTTCTTCGTTTGTGTAGAATACAATGTTGATAATAATATGGCACTGGAAAGCCTTTAATTCCAAATTAGAACATTCACAATATATTATGTTAGTGTCTATCTCTATGTTAGTAGATCTTCTTAGCAAGGTTATGACTGATTGATTGCGTTACTACAGTAGTATATAAAACAGAACCCAATCACCAACCGTTACATTTAAAAACACAGGAAATCTGTCATTCTGAAGACTAAGTAATGATTACTCAGTTTTCAGTACGACAGCTTTCTTGTTGAAACATGTCAATGGTTTTTAAAACTAACGGTTCATGTAATGTTCAGCAAACAAATATGTCAGGCTCATTATTGGGATTTTAAACATGTGTAAGGAGTTTTGAATCCATGTTGCCATTATAATTTTTATATATAGCTAATGAATCATAGCATCAAGTTTCATCCCTCCATTTTTTCCTAGCAATGTGTACAACAGCAAATATGAATTCAGAAAGCGGTTCATTATTAGACATTTTATGAATTACTTGATAAATTAAAATCTTGTTTAATATGTATTTACCACTTAAAAGTATATTATAAAATTAAAATCGTTATTTACAGTTGATTGCTTTTCAGAGTTAATAACTATATTTATGTAAATTAAATTTGTTTATAGGCGACTGCGTGGTTAGACGCTCGCCTTATAAACGCTAGGGTCTCGATTTCGAGTCTCTGTAGTGGACGAAACGGAGTCTGGAGAGGTTTTTCTCAGGGGTTCTCCCGTTTTCTCCTGCCACAAATTTCATTGCACCATTTGAACAACACTCATTTAATTCGTTTCATTACATTTCATCCACACCTGTTTATGGTGTGTCAGGTGTAGTCAGTCAGCACCCTTGTTATTCACGACCTCCAATACAAGGGACTTTATCGCATCTAACCTCTCTATCCGGCCCTATTTCGGACACGAGTTGTGTTTTTAAAATATTTTATACGTTTTATGCTATTAGTTTAGAGGCAGATTTGACCTCATGGCCCTAACTCTGCCAATTTAAATAAATCTCTTATTATTATTATTATTATTATTATTATTATTATTATTATTATTATTATTATTATTATTGTCGCATGATTAATGGTTCGATCAGCAATGATGTATCAGGAGTTTAATGACTTTTAAAGTAATCATAAAAATTGTTCATATTTTCGATCTTACGATTATATTCGAGACCAATAAACATAGATAAGAAGAGATTAATCAAAAAAGTTTTCAATTGATATGACGTTTACTTAATGAAAATGCATGAAGTTTGTTTATTTATTAAATAAAATTATCAATGTTTTTTTTAAATATTTATTTTATTGAATATTCGTAACAGCTGTTTCAATATACTGTATCTTGTTTAGACGACTGCCAAAAATACAAATAAATGGATTCTTATTTGTGGTATTCGTCTAAAGAAGACACGGTATATTAAAACACGTTTTCGGGATTTTTGGCCGTGTCTTGTAGTGTTGTCTTCTCGACACCTTGTGTGGGTGACATCTTCCATCCTAAAGCGGATGCGAAGGAGTAGAGCTCCTCCTCCTCCTTCAGCTATTCATTATAATGGGACTTGGGCTTATCTCCCTAGGGAGAAGGCTCAAGTCCTTGCCGAAAATCTTGCAGACAGGTTTAAACCACATGAGCTCACTACACCAGCTCATGATAATGAGGTGCACAATACTGTAAGTACGTTTCTTGAGCGTCCTATCCCACATCACCTTCCTGATATACGGCTTTCAGAAACATTTACCGCCAAAAGCCTTAATCCTTCTAATCCAGATATTTAAGCTTTGTTTCCGATTCCATTACTTCCATGAGGTATGGAAGAGGGCCAAAGTGATAGCTATCCCCAAGCCTGGGAAAGATCCTACCGTCCCAGACAATCTAAGACAAATCAGTCTGCTGCCTGTACTGGGCAAAATATTGGAGAAAATAATTTTCGCTCGACTACAACATGAAGTCTCAATAAAAGATCTTATACCTAACCATCAATTTGGATTTAGAAAACCACATAGCACTCCGCTCCAGCTAGCTCAACTGGTTTATCAGATTGTCACGGGCTTCAATGCCAAGAAATATACTTTGGCAATATTCCTTGATATTGAGAATGCTTTTGATACGACTTGGATAGTTGGCCTTATCTATAAACTAATCAAATTTAATATTTCGGCTTATTTAATTAAACTTATTGCAAAATACCTCAGTAACCGACAATTTTATGTGTCGGTTAATGGGTATAATTTTGATTGCTAGCCTCTGCGGGCTGGAGTCCCACAGGGTGCAGTCCTCTCACCTCTCCCTAACACATTATATGCGTCTGACTTTCCATCCATACCTAATTTCCATACAGCTTCCTTCGCCGATGATACATGTTTGTATTATCAGGCCTCTTTCCGTGGTATGCATAATCATATCCACATTATCCGAAATGCCCTCAATAACATCCATACCTGGCTACATCTGTGGAACATTCAAGCAAATACAAATAAGACACAAGTTGTCTTATTTAAGAAAAGCTACAGATGTATTTCCATCCGGCTCACTCTGGGAACTTCAATCCGACTAGAGATTCAGTCAAGTATCTTGGAATCCACTTGGATTCCAAGCTTACGTTTAAAATTCACATTAAGAAACTTCAACATCAAGCAAATGCTGCAATTGCAATTTTATATCCATTTTTCGAGTCGAATAATTTATCCACTCGGATCAAGCTTACATTATACAAAGCTGTGATCCGCAACATATTGCTGTATGGAAGTGAAGCCTGGAGCACCCTCGCTGCTTATCATAAAAGGAAATTACAAATTATACAAAATAAATGCCTAAAAATTATCTATTCGGCTCCTTTACGTACGAGGATCACTAGACTTCACGACCTAGCGCGGATGACCTATATTGCGACTACAATTGAAGAAAAAGTCAATGACATGTATCATGTCATAATCAATCATGATAATCCAATTGTTCGCAATATAGGACAAGTGCTACAGCGACGTGCTGTTCACCGAAACATATTTCCTCAGGATGTATCAGATCTATGAGATGAGTGCTGGGAAACTGCCAAGGTCGCTGGCTTTCGGACTCTCTGCTTGTCCAGCGGCTTGGTTTTTTGATGCCTTGCCTAGGTAAGTGGAACACCTCATCTCCAAACAAATTATTCAAATTATTATCACCAATAATTTAACTAAATACCAATATCAAATGAATGGAGCTGAACTAGTGAGTGAACCCTATATTGATAAACACTAGGGAATTTGGCTGGCAAGGGGTCTATTTAGCTCACGAGCAGCACCCTGGGCGATGCAAAGTCATTGCCATCTCTCAGCAGCAGCAGCAGCAGCAGGTGACATCTTCAGGAGATTTTGCTTGTGTAAATTTTCGTACTAACTGTTAATTAGTTGGTAACTAGTGTGATTTTGCCGAATTATGATTTTTTCTAAACAATTTCTAATTGGGTGAGTTAAACATATAGCAGCTCGCCCATTTGTTGTTGTCATGGTATATGTCGTGATTTACTTATTTATTGTAAAAAAAGTTGTCACCCACAGAAGCTGATAAAACGTCGAGAAGACAACACTACAAGACACGTCCGAGAATCCCGAAAACGTATTTTAATATACACAATGATAGCCGTGAAAGCTAACTAACTCACTGGCACTATCGATCCCGTACGTTCATAGCCGCGCGGACATAAGCTCACAATATATCCCTATCCTGAGCCATTGTTTTCCAATCATCCCCTGCATAATCTACTTCCCTCAAATCATATTTAACGTTATTCTCCCACCTCATTCTTGGTCTACCAACTGAAACCTTCTCCTGGCCATCTAACTTCCTGTAAAGCGACTATATCCAAGGATGATTTATCTAATTCACGGGTAAATACCTCTAGCGTCCCACTATTAAATAAAGTCCTAACATTTCATTTTCCTAGTAACATGTCCTTATGTTCGAGCCTTTGGCATGGGTTCCCTGAAGTAGTCCCCGCCCGGAGAACCGAATAGGGGACTATTTGACCTCCGGAAAATTTTACCCCAGTTGAACCCATGTCCGCATTTCTTGACGGTTGTATTTTTATGGTGAAAGATCGTCACTCTTTTGACCAAGGTACTTTTCTCGTCTGGCTTATCATCTTCGACCAGTCCGGCATGGGTAACCCCATCGGCAGCAATGCTACCGTAGCCGTGAAAGTCGTATCCAAATAATTGTTACGAATGTTGAATAAAATTAATATTTATGAAAAAATTATAAAACTTCGATACTTTTATTTAATAAATAAACAATAAATCTTTATTTACAAGCCTAAAATTCTCAATTATAATTATAAGCCTTTTGACATACAAATAATAGGATCTATTTTTATATTTTGCTTTCACTTCAATCGATTCTAATTAAATAAACTGTATATGTAACTTAAAAGACTGTAATTTTCAAGCATTACGTACGAAGAGCAAGGTAAAGGTGACATTAAGGGTGACAAGTAAGTGTTTATAAGGCAGTTGATTCCATTAGTTGGTCATGGGAAACACACACATGCAAGCATTTTATACTTAGTTAAAGCTGAGCTCAGTCCTGTATGAGCTTGGTGTATCATCTGAAATTCCAGAGACATGTCATTCTGTGTCCTGTAATGCAGCAATCACACATGTTATGCTTTTACTTAATGGTTTATTACATATCTAACACTTAAACTTTACGTTAAAAATGTGTTTTATTCATGTAGCTGTATTTATTTTACAGCTTGGTGATGTCAACTATATGGGCTTGAGCCCATTCATTCATTCTCTAGTTCGTGTTAAGCAGGGCTTATTGGCAATGTGTACAGCCTTTGAAAAAGTTGATGGACGCAACTTTTGATGGTGTAAAGTTAACAAGTTTTGCAGAGCGATTCACACCCTAAGTTGTTATGTGTACTGTCTCCTTTGAGATCAAATCGAACGGCGTAAGTCTTTCTTCATGCAGTATTTATATCGTTGATTTCAGTGGAGCAGTCAGTAAGATGCTCTCTTGCGACGACACGGGCCCAGCTTCGATCCTGGTCAGGGAGTATTTTTCTAACAATGTCGTTAATTTTCAGAACGCCAACACGTCACCACACTTCGTTAACCCTTACATTGGCGAAATATTAATTTCATGTGTCAATAATTCAAATGTTGCGGACCGCAAAGAAAACAAAATCATGTAAAAATTTCCAGTTATTATTAAACATTGTTATGTAATTTTACACAAACTTAAGTAATCTAATCTAATATATAAAAATTACTGTTTGTTTGTATGTTCGTACTTTATGCGCTGCTATACCGTTCATCCGATTTTGATTGGGCCTTTTGCAAACTTTTCAGGAGATTACCGGGATGAACATAGGCTATAAAAGTGCTGTGATACTCAACTCCTACACCTTTAAAAACCACCCATTGTGGTGAAAAACGCGAAAAAAGTAGCTTTTTGGATCTTAAATGACTTGACTTGTATTATACTGAACTATACTGACCCAACCTGACCTAACATGTTCTATACTGAACGGACCTGACCGTACCAGAACGAACCTAACGTAACCTAACATAACCTAACCTAAACTAAACTAACCTAACATAACTGAACCTCAACCTAACTTGAATCTTACCTGAACCTAACTCGAACCTAGACTGAACCTAACATGATCCTAAACTGACCTAACTTGAACCTAGCCTGAACCAAACCTTAACCTAAATTGAACCTATCTTGAACCTAATATGAACATACCCAGAACATAGTTTTAATCTAACAAAACCTGAACTTAGCCTAAATGTAACCTGCCCCTAGCCTGAATATAACCTTAACTTAACATGAACATAGCCTGAACCTAACCTAATCTAACTTGAACCTAGCGTGAACCTAACCACCTAATTTGAACCTAAGACGAACCTAGCCTGAACTTACCCTAAACATAACCTGAACCTAACTTAAACCTAGATTGAATCTAACCTGGACCTAACTTGAACCTAGCTTGAACATAACCTGAGCCTAGATTAAACCTAGTCTGAACCTAACTTGAACTTAGCATGAACCTAAACTGAACTTAACCTATCCTGAACCTAGCCTAAACATAACCTAAACCGTACCTGAACTTAAATTGAACCTAGTCTGAACCTAACATGAAACTAACCTAGTCATAACTTGAATCTAGACTGAACCTAGCCTAAACGTAACCTGAATCTAACGAGAACCTAGCCTGAAACTAACCTGAACCTAACTTGAACCTAGCTTGAACTTAGCCTGAACCTGGCGTGAATCGAATCTGAAAATAGCCTGAACCTACCCTGAACGCAGTCTGAACCTAACTTGAACTCAGCCTGAGCCTAAATTGAACATAACCTAACCTGAACCTAGCCTGAACATAACTTGAATCGAATTTGAACGTAACTTGAACGTAGCCTGAACCTAATCTAAATATATCATGAAATTAGCCTGAACCTAACCTGAACACAAACCGGAACCTAGCCTGAACCTAGATTGAACCTAATCTGAACATGACCTAAACCCAACTTTAACCTAACCTGAACCTAGCTTGAACCTAAACTGAATTAAACCATAACCTAACCTGAACCAACCCCGAATCTAACCTGAACCTAAGTTGAACCTAGCGTGTATCTAACCTGAACCTAAACTGATTCCAAACCGGAACCCAAACCCGAATCAAAAACAAAAAATCAAAACCCGGAACCAAAACTCAAAGAAAAACTGAACTAAAAAATTAAACTCAAACTGAATTCAAATTGAACCCAAACCCGAACTCAAACTGAACTCGAACCCCAACCCGGTCCTAACTCGGAACCAAATCTGATCAAAACCTGACCTAACCCGGACATAACACTATCCTAACTCAGACCTAACCTAACCTTGACCTAACCGAACCGAATCATACCGAATCGAACCTAACTAAACCTAACCTAACCTATCCTATCCTAACTTAACCAAACCCAACCTAACCTAACCTAACCGAACCTGACCTAACATGACACATATCTGGTTGATACCTGATCTAACCGATACCTAATCTAACCCAGAATCACAATCTAAAAAGTCCAAACGATTAGATCAAACTACTCCTAAACCGATTAAATTATTTCTATAACAACCAGGGGCTGCCGGACATTGGCATCTTTTAAAAGAAATCTAAATTTATATTTGCTCTAAACTCGACTTCATTATTATCCAGTGTAAGATATATATATTAATTGGTGTTTCCCGTATAATGTATCATATTTATATTATTATTATTATTACTATTATTATTATTATCGTATCATTATTGTTATTACCCTATGAAATGTTGTTTGTACATGGCATTTACATTGCTACATTTATTGTATCTTTAACTGTTTATAATTAGTATAGTGTATATCTATATTTGTCGAATATTTATTTGTATTTGTGCTGGTTGAGTGGAAGAGAGGGCCTTATGGCCTTAACTCTGCCAGAATAAATAAAGTATTATTATTATTATTATTATTATTATTATTATTATTATTATTATTATTATTATTATTATTGCCAGTATCTAATCCAACTACCTCAATAAAGACCAAAACTATCAGTAAACCCATTACACTAAACGAGACAATTACCCTTAAACCGATGAATCTATGTCTAAAACGATCGAATTACCCATTAACCGGCCAATTTACCTGTAACTCGACCAAACAAACGCTAAACTGATAATTACAATATAAAGGCTAGCTAAGTTAGGGGTGAGCGGCCCAAACGCGTATTCGTTCCACATTTTGGCCAAACGTTGCGTCTGATTGGTTACAAACTCACACCAAATTTCAACTCTGTAGGAACAAAGATGAAAATACTACTAGTATTTTTGGTGAAGATTTTTTTCTCAGGATCTACTGGGCCCATTTTTATGAAAAAAAAAAATGTAAATATATTCAAGGCGATGCACAGCAAAAATCGATAATTGAATTCCATGAACGTAACTACCTGAAAAAAAAAAATAATTTTCGTGATTTTTTTTTCGGTCACTCGCTCACGAGATACAATTACAAGTTTTTTTTTTCTATTAGGCAATCGGACCTCTTTCTACAACACATATTTTTTCCAAGTCGATCGAAGAGTTAAAAACATTAAAATACAATTTTTTTGCACATTTTATCTAAATTGTATTAGGATTTCTTACAATATAATTATACTTTCGATCAATTTTTGGTGCTGTGTCATTTACGTTACTGGCCGATGAAGATTTTCACTGCCCCCCCCCTTAATCATCGTCGCTATCATCATTGATGATGGCCGTTACATTCTTCTTTGCGAACAATTTACTAATAACTAGAGAATGAATAACGATTGTAAACACATTACTTCGTTTACAAAACACAAGGCATGAGAAGATTATTTATTTCCACAACTAATACAAAACGCGTCTGATTAATTTAAATTAAGTCACGTTAATATCTAATTTGAATGTAAGTCCTGGAGAAATGCATCGCTTCATACAGATTATTTCTAACAGCGATGGTTGTGAAGTGGTGGAGAAAACATCTGTTTTCCATGCGTGAGGTCACATGTTCGATCCTGATGTCACATTTCTCTCTCTCTCTCTCTCTCTCTCTCTCTCTCTCTCTCTCTGTCTCTCTCTCTCTCTCTCTCTCTCTCTCTCTCTCTCTCTCTCTCTCTCTCTCGTCCTTATCTCAATTTATTTTGTATTTATTTTGTATGTTTTATATACGGAATTTACTTCGCTATTTATTTACGTGAAATTATTTTCCCTTGCATGACACAAAACGAAATACAATGGAATTTATTTTCTCAAATAGTTGTGCACTAGTGAACAACGTTGCCGACCTCTGATTATGCGCAGTGGCTTGGTACTGGGACTTTAAAATTATCTGTGCGCTATCAATTATTTCAAAGGCTGTACATACATATGGATTAAATATCCCACAAATATGGTTTAAAATATGCCTAAAATCTTTTATTGAAATTGTTCAAACTTTTCTGGCAAGGATTACAAAAAATTATATGATCATTTGATGATAATACTTCATTCGGAAAATCACATACAACCATAATATTACAGATGATAATTTATAACTGGCTAATATACCCTGAAATATGGTAAAATATGAAAAAAAAAAAAAAAAAAAGTGTCTTAAACCACTCAAAATACAAGATGGCATACGTAAATAAAAAGTATCGTTCTGTTTGGATATGTAAGGTGTAAGGAGGGAATTATTAATTTGGTTGATAGTTGAAAAAATTCATTTGATGCAATTTTTATTCTTCACTCGATCTAGTAATAACGTAATTCGTAAATATATAACAAAATTTTAACTTATGTATTTAATAGAAATCTTAGCCTGATAATGTCATACAACACAGTATTTTACACGAATTAGTGTTTTCTGCTAACAAAATATTTCATATTCTCACTATATGAAGAAAATTGAAAGCCAATAAGATAATTTAAAACCACATGATTGATTTTTAAATATTTCAATTTTAAAATCTTAACTCAGCAAATATCGTTTTAAAAATTCTATAGTAGTATCAATGGTATAAATAACAAAAGTAGCTGACTAATTGAACAGAGTTTTAGAATAAAAAACGTATTATATTTTTCATCGTCGTCATTGGTATAACGGGTCCTTTAAGACTAAGCTTAGACTCCATCATGACAGTCCCAAAACAAAGCCTTCAGTCTCGATGTTTTTATGCCAGCCTTTGTGATATCAGCTGGACTTCATAAAACTATTTTAGTTTGGGTCTGCTACCTTCCTTCTACCACCAGGTTTGTCAGCTAAGTAAGAGTTTTCGGGGAATTTAGATTTTATCCATTCAGAGAATATACGCAGCCATTCCAATCTTCTAAATGTAACAATGTCATAATCTTAATACATTTGATATAAGAAAAGTATTCACTATAATCAAATAAGAAATGGCAGAGTTTTTAATTGTTATTCGTTTCTAAATTATGAAAAACAAGCAAGTTTAAAAACAACCGATAACTAAAAGTCATACGTTCTGACTAATAATTTCATTTTGAAAAGTTAATTTCAAATGGATTAGAATATTACTCAACGCAAATTGGGATACATTCGTGATACGATTAAAATATTAACGTGAACATCTTTGACTATTCAACACTTTCTTCTTTCTTTGAAGAATGTTTTATCTACAACATGAATGGGCAGGAATCACGTGTTTATGTACTTAGATGAAAAATAATGAAAACAGTAATTTATATATATGACTGTACTGAGAAAAATTGAGCGAATAATAATATTTTACAATTGCATTTATTTTTGAAAGTTGGAAGTTTTATGACAAATTTATTTTCAATGCGAGTCCAAACTTGAATATTTTATCATTTAAATATATAACTGGATATAAAACGAAACCATTAGTTAAGATAAAAACTCTAAAGACTAGAATATAGTATTTTTTTTTAAATATAAGTAAGTGTATCTTAATGCGTTGGTCGCGGTGCTCTAGTGGTTATGTTACTTGCCTCTAGTCCCGAGGGTCGCGGTTTCAAACCCGGCCGGGTTAGATGGATTTTCATGATGGATAAATCGAAGGGACAAGTCCTCCGGATTGGACGTAAAGCCATGGGCTCCAAGCCTGAAGATTTTCGGGCTCATAAAGAACCTCAAGTCTCAATAGAAATACATCTGAGCAACATTTAACTGACCTAGATGCTTCCTCGAGACGATATACTAATCACATGTCCCTTGCTAACATCTGTAGGGAAATGTACCTAACTAATTATTCTGGTCACGAAACTTCCCACTAAGGAAGCACCCATGTCCCGCAGATGGACGAACGGAGTTCAGTCATTAATCGTCATATTAATTCAATCAAATACATTCAAATTTTAAGGAAATAAATCTACTTAATATTTAATATAATTCTGAGGGATCGAACCACCAATGAACTATTATTAATATTTACAAAACAATTAATTAATTAATTCCTTTTTTTTAATGCCCAGTTTGTCCTTTTGCACATTTCTGGTGTTCTCTCCTGGCATTGGAGTAATTGTAACCCACTTCTGAGGTTGGAGCGTCTGGAAGGCGGGGTTACGTTGCTCCGATGATATGATGGGTGATGATGATGATAGTGGTGCGCCAGGAGATTCCTTAATCCTAAGCTTAATCTAAGATGGATATGAATAATGATGATAGCGATGGCCATATGATGTTCGCGGACCGGGTGGGCCTCGAGGTTACCTGACTTTGTCTTATAGGCGAGGAAAACCCCGATAAAAACCTCATCCAGGAAATTATCCCGACCGGGGATCGAACCTGGGCCCGCTGCGTGACAAGGCAGCACGCTCCCTCGAGATACAGCGGTGGAGTTTAATTCATTCATTAACCCTAAGGAATTCGAATTTATTCTTTACAATATATATATATATATATATATATATATATACTGGCTGGCCCGGCGAACGTCGTATCGCCTTTAAATATTTTTACGTTAATTTTTCAGATGTTTTAATAGTTATCTGCTATTCGGGGCGGAAACAAATCCAAAAAATCAAAGACCATAAAAATCGGTCCAGCCGTTCTTGAGTTATAAATAGTGTAACTACCCCGACTTTGTTTTATATATATGTAGAAGTCCTGGCCACGCGTTGCTGTGGCTAAGGTATACGTTAAATTATGTTGTAGTAAACTAAGTGAGACATTTAAATCAGAAAGTTTTTGTTTTACACAATTTTTTAGTTCTGGTACGTTAACTACACCCGGTATAAATATGGGTGGTGCTTTATGTGGAAGTGGTATTGTTGATTGAGATGAATTTATGTTGTCTGCATTCTCAGTATCATACATAGGTGTATCATAAGGATTATATACATTTATTGATGGAATATTTTGAGGAGGCTTGCTGATTTCATTATACTTTCGTTTTCTTTCTATGAACTTGTCGGCAGTTTGGATTCTCATCATCATCATCAAGAAGTCTCTGTATAGTAATATCATCTTGTGATATATTATAGTCATCTTGTTTTTCATTTAATTGAGGCATGGAGATTGTTTCTGTAATATTAGGCATATTATTATAACTAATAGACGCACTTACAGTTCTGTTATTCCGTTCCTTAGGACCTTCATATGTTTTTAAATTGACATCTTCTTAAATGTAAGATGTATGTCACATAGGCCTATACCAATTTGTGGAAATTCACTTGATATCTTATCATTCATGGTCTCTAGAACTGATTCGCCATATTGTTCAATGTACCTTCTCGGTCCAGTTAAATTTAAATTAAGTTGCTGTATTTCAGCCAGATTACTTAAAACTAATACTTACACACGAATTTAATAATATTATCAATATATTGAAAGTAAAATAAACACAAACACACTTAAATTATGAAATAATCAATATTTGTAATTTAATTGAAATTCGCGGTTGCAACAATAAGAACAGCCACCTGGTTAAATAATAAACCAATTACCTTACGCGGCCATCTGTTAGAATCGTATGGAACTCTCAGATTCACATAACTCTTTGTTAAATAATAAACAAATAATTTGCAATAAAAATAATGTGACTATAAATTTAGTTATAAACTTCCCTAAGTCTCAAGTTGGATCAAACTGCACACTGCAATATTTTATTAAAATCGGTTCAGTAGTTTAGGATTCCATCGCGGACAAACAACGTGACACTTAATTTTTATATATTAAGATATTCCACTTTCGAAGGTGATACTTTTTCTCGATCTTCAATTATTTTTCAAAAAGGATTGAAGCAAGTATTTTACAATTGTGGGAAGATTTATAATAAATAATGTTATAATTAGTATTATAAAAATTATATATCCCTGAAACCTGCGTATGATATACGAGAGGGGCGGAAATATATACTTATTTTCTAATGGGAAAAATTATTTGTCAATGCAGTTGTGAATATCTTAATCCGACATCTGATTCAAGACGAAAAGGTTACATAGCATACCTGGTATATCGTATCCTAATATTGAAATAGTTAGTTGAAATATCATAATTTTAGCCTCTATTCGGGAAGACTTGCGTTCAAATCTCGGTGACACCAATATTACTAGAAATTTTCGTGATTTACTCAAAACAAATTGAGAGTTGAAATTTTATTCGCAGAATCGATTATGCCATTGTTAATCGCCATTTTATATATAGTTCAAGATAGACATTTACAATTTTCAATTTCACCGGGATACGAACTCGGACTACCGAAGTGCAAGGTAGGAACTCTACAGATCACAGTAGGACGACAGACTTATTAATGTTAAAAATTGAAATTTAAAATAAATTTTGTTCACCTCACCTCATATCCCATTTTTAATGAGATCGGTTTCAAAATCTAGGCGGTTTCATCATCAATAATTTCTATTGTTCTATCATCGATGTTCTTACTCTAACTGTTAGTGGACCGATAAACCTCCGAATCAAATCAGCTTCGCCGGAAATTTCAAAATTCATTAATTTTTATTTGTTTAATACATTTTTTCCCCAAACCGTGAGCTCTTTTAGTTTTTGTACTTATTTTATTAAATTATACCTCATAGTGATTTTTTCTAAATAGTTCAATTATTTCTGTTCCTTAAATTTATTATTATTTTTTATTATTATTATCTATAGAAGATAATATGTTATGCATATTAGAAGTGAAAAATGTTTCGAATCAAAAAACAATAAAAATTACATTATTATTATTATTATTATTAATACTTTATTTATTTCAGGATTGTTTCTGTTATATATACAGGTAACCCCAACCAAAATCTACAATTTTTTTCTTCCTCATTTCCCAGTCTTGCGTGTCTGTCATATTTCTCTTCTTCATGTTGTCTTGAATTCACTTTAACCACGTTGGCTTTGGTTTACCACGTCTCCCTTTACCAGAAGATATCCATTTCAATACTTCTTTGTTTGTTATTATTATTATTATTATTATTATTATTATTATTATTATTATTATTATTGGGAATTCAAATAGAAGATAATTATTACCTCCATAGATATAGAATACAAAAAATGGGGATTGCAGATAAATTATAATAAAACAGAATATCTTTCATTGGGTACAACAAATGAGCTAAAATGTAATTCAGGAAGAATACGTAATGTTAAAACTTTAAATATTTAGGATCTATTTTAGATAAAAGCGAGAATTCGTCTACAGAAATTGAAGGAAGAATAACTGATGGAAGATGAATCATTGTTATGTTGAACTCTGCTTTGGAATAAACATATAATATACAGAACGAAGAAAACTATATTTCAAGTTCTGTTACAAAGCATTTTATTATATGTGTCGGAAACCTGGACAGTAAGTAAAAAACAAGCCAACAAGCTGTTAGCAGTAGAAATGGATTTTTGGAGGCGATCGACAAGAATGTCAAGATGGGATAAGGTCAGAAACAGCACTATAAGCGAAATTATGCAAGTTTAAAAACATATTTGGAAAAAATAGAAGAAAAACGTTTGAAATGGTATGGACACCTCATAAGAACGGAAGAAGAGAGAACACCAAATAAGATCTTTAATTGGAAAGCTAATGGAAGAACAGGAAGAGGCAGGGCGTAGTAGGAAAACGAAGGAAGGATGGAGTGAAGAGAAGTATTGAAGCTAGAGATTTAAGGGAAGAAGATGCTTTAGACGGGAACCTATGACGACAAATCACTTTGGGTTGAAGGAGAAACACTATATTGTGGAATATTTCTAAATAAAAATAATAATAATTATTATTATTATCATTATTATTATTACAAGATTACAAGTATTTGAGAATAAAGTACTTAGGAAAATTTTTGGACCAAAGAGAGATGAACAAACAGGTGAATGGAGAAGACTGCATAACAATGAACTACATGATCTTTATAGGAAGCCAGATATAATAAGAACAGTTGAGTCTCGTAGACTGCGATGGGTAGGACATGTTGCACGTATGGGGAATGAAAGACTTGCATGGAAGCTTCTTGTAGGGAAGCCAGAGGGAAAACGACCAGTTGGTAGACCAAGAATGCGATGGGAGAATAACATTAACTATGATTTGAGGGAAGGAGTTTATACAGGGAATGGATCGGAAGCAGTTAGCTCAGGATAGGGGTGTATGAGAGCTCATGTCCGTGCGGCCATGAACTACGGGTTCGATAGTGCCGGGAGGGAGTGTAGTAGAGGAGGAGGAGGAAGAGTGGAGTAATAGTTAGGAGGAGGAAGAGGAGGAGGAGGCAAGAGGAGGAGGAGGAAGAGGAGGAGGAGGAAGAGGAGGAGGAGGTAGGCAGGAGAGGAGGAGGGGAGGAGGAGGAGGAGGGAACAGTAGGAGGAGGAACAGGAGGAGGAGGAACAGGAGGGGTGAGGAACAGGAGGAGAGGAACAGGGCGGAGGAGGACAGGAGGAGGAGGAACAGGAGGAGGAGGGAACAGGAGAGGAGGAACAGATGGAGGAGGAACAGGAGGAGGAGGAACAGGAGGAGAGGAACAGGAGGAGGGGTAACAGGAGGAGAGGAACAGGATGAGGAGGACAGGAGGAGGAGGTAACAGGAGGAGGAGGAACAGGCGGAGAGGAAAGCGGAGGAGGAGGAACGGGCGGAGAGGAACGTAGAGGAGGAACAGGATGGAGGGATGAACAGGAGAGGAGAACAGGAGGAGGAGAACAGGAGTGGAGGAACCGGGGAGGAGGAAACAGGAGGAGAGGACAGGGAGGAGGAACAGTATGTTAGATGTAACAGGTTATGATGGAACAGTAGATGAGTAAACAGTATGAGGAGTAACATGTGTATTAGGTAACAGGATTGTGATTTACATTGGATTATGTGTACATGATTATTATGTACATTATTATTAATTTACATTATTATTATTTACATTATTATTATTTATATTATTAGTTTATTATTATTATTATTATTATTATTATTTTATTATTTATATTATTATTATTATTTGAATAAATGATTTCATTGAAAATCTCGTTCAGCATATATTCCGACGAGCCTGAATAACACCTCAAAAATTTTAGTGAGGTTGCTACGAGATTCAAACCCGGCACCTTCCGAATATGACACTATGGTTTGAGTGAACATGCTCGGTGAAAACCATGTTATTACGAATATGGATAAAAAGGGAAGGGTTCCTGAACAGTGAAGCTGTCCCTGGTGACAAAACTCATGTGGAATGTAGAATAACTCTACAAACCGCAGCGAACAAACACTGATAAAACAATACGTTATTCAGAAAGTATTTATCTCTAAATTTGATGCTCTATCCTCGACTATGTTACATTACATTCAAGTGATACAAATATTCCACACATTTCTGGGAAATCTTCCACAATCACCATTTTGACAAGGATGACCCCGTCAAGGGCGAATGTGAAGAGATAGCGGGCCGTCTCACCTATACAATGTGCAATACAAATTAAAAAAAAAAAAGATATACTAGTCGTTAACTATGAAGCTAGTTTAATGGACCGAAATTAACTTTTGTTCACTTCATACTAAAAAAATGGTATTACAACGCTTCTTCTTCTTCTTTCTGCCAAAACACAGGTTTGGGTTCAGGAACTGATCTGTCCAACGACGAAGTCGATTCAAGTTCTGTTTCCAGCTGGATGATAATTAATAGTTTTTTCCCCAAGAAAATTCTGTCTCCATTTATGTTGACGAAGGTGGACTTTCGCAGTCTTTCTTCAAACACATCATTGAGTTCTAATATCATCATCCTCATTTGGTTTTGAAGATAACACCTGCTAATTTACACTGAACAACAAATTTCAAACTTTCTTTTTTTGCACTCGAATGAAAATAGGTGATTATATATATTTAACCTATGCTGAATTCAGATCTGCAATCCAAAATTTTCTATCACGTGCCATTTTTTCAGGAAACTATTAAAATTTCCATAAAAATCCATAAAAGAAAATGACCAAACATATATAATTTCAGTATTCTGGTAATTCCTTATATTATTTTTTGTAGATGCAAGGGTTATTAAGAAAGAATTGTATAGATTAAATAACTTTCGAGAGAAGGCTTAGTCATAAATTTTCTGATTTATTAAGCAAAAAAGTATAGAGATATAGAAAAAAAGTTTGATTTTACCCACATTCTAAAAATATTTTCTGGAACATTTTTTTGCTTATGGACAACATCAGGAACACCCCTTATTAGCTGCCAACAATAGTCATCTAACATGCTGGGTGACCATTGCCCTCTGTATCTTCTTTTCATGACAGATATATCTTAATGAAAACAATCTCCGTGTTCATCGCTGATGGCCCACAGGTTGGAGAAAGAAGTCCAGGTGGGAATGTAGGAAATGTATTTTCAATGACATATTACACCCCAAGTTTTTATATGTCTTTAGCATGTTCTCAATAATTTCTTGGTAGTTTTTGGCCCCTATATTTCCCAGAAAATTAGTACACACTCTCTTGAATCCCAACCATGCTGCATTCTCTTACTGTCCTCTAGCACTTCATCAAACTTCTTGTCTTGCATTTGCATCACTTCACGAATTTGTTGGTCAATAAAATTACCTTCCTTCAATTTACCTTCACTAATTCTTGGAATTTTTTCTTTCAAAATACTTTTAACATTTTTGTTTAGAGCCTTAACAAATTTGTCATTTGTTTACAGTGTTTTTATCAATGTTAAGTAATTTTTTCTTTCTTTCATTTTCTTTTCTCTTTTTTTATTTCATTCTATGTCTCACTTAAGTAATGTACGATTTACAAGAAGCTCAGGAAAAGAAAAAAGACCGTACTAGGTACATGTTTCAAATGTTAAGTTAGTATTATTACACGAATGTGGAACAGCTGAGCTCTTCTTAAACAGTATTTGAGGAAAATCCTTCTTAAATTTGTTATTGAGAGAGAAGTCCTGTTTTGGAACCCTCAGGGCCAGAAAAAAAAATAGGAAGACCACGACTGTCATGGATAAGGCGCGTGGAAGAGAAAGCCAGAAGGAAAGGAAAGACGTGGGGAGAGTTGGAGGTTTGAGCACGAAATAGGGTGCGCTGGAGTTGCTTCGTTGAGGTCCTGTATTCTAGATAATAGCTGCTTTATACAAGTTACGGAAAAGCGTTTTAATATTTGCGATAAAATTTGAATTTCATTTGTCAACTGACAGTAATGGTTAAAACAACTACCAATTGTTTCATTGTTCCACTTCTTCTTCTTCGTCACAGTTTAGGCTTCTTGCTAGCCTGTCCCGGCTCCAAATTGCTGCTCTTTCCATATTTTTTTGGCCGTCCCAAACTTCTTCTTCCTTCTGGTGAATAGCTGTATGCTGATTTTAGTATTCTGCTCTCAGTCATCCTTGCTCATTGTTATTTCCAGTTCGTTCTGTATTTCACTATTGTTCTGTTTAATTCCTCTAATTTTAGTTGCTGTCTTATTTCTGTGTTGTGTGTTTTTATCTGTTCTTTGATAGCCTGCTATTGGTCTGAGGAATTTCATTTCAGCAGCCTGGATTCTGGCAGATTGTTGTGTTGTCACTGTCCATGTTTAAGTAATAATAGGAACTGCCATTGTCTTGTATAATTTGATTATAGTCTTTTCTGGATTATTTTTCAAAGTTCTTTTTAGTGTTCCTGTTACATAATTAAACTTATTTAGTTTGTTATTTATATCACTGTTTCCGTTGTTATGATATTTCGCAACCTAGCAAGTTATGTTTTGTCACTTCTTCTACTGGTTTATTTCTAATATTATATTTGTCCGAACTGGTTGAGCGTCCATGAAAGCCATTGTTTTTTATTTTCCTGATAATATTTCGATATTATATATTTTATATATCGTTTAGTTTATATAGTTGGAACTAGTTTATATTTTGTTTCATTGTTGCAAGTAATAATGCAAATGGCTGACTATACATTCATAACACTGCGAGTTTGTGTAATGATTAATATTTGTTGCTCCACAGCACCGTTCACCCGTCATTCTGCTATTTCACAGATTTTCAATAACAATCATCATCTCATCTCATCCCTAGACCTGGTAGGACGCCGGATACGAGAAAGGGTTACTTATTTTAAACAAGGAGAAAATGCACAATAAAAATTATTAAACCCTATTTTTCGAGAAAACAATTTTGCAACGATAGTTAATTTGTGTTGTGGACCAGCCTCATGGGCTAGGGGTCAGCGTTTCTGACTACTGTTCATCAGGTCCGAATTCGATTCCCGGTCAAACCATAGGAATTTTTCCTTAAAGGGAAGTTTAGGTTCGGCGCTTCATTTTCATTTATCACCCATCACATCAACGGGGTAAAGTAATTCCGCCTTCTAGGCACCCCAAATTCATAAGTGGGTTACAATTACGCCAATACCTGGGGAGGTAACCAGAAATGTCATAAAAACAACCGAGTGACATTAGAAAAAAAAAACAAATCTTTTACCCTCAATTGGAGATCTATCCTATATTAATAATGATGATGATGATGGTGATAATAATAGTAGTAGTAATAGTAGTAATAATAGTAATAATATTAATAGTAATAATAGTAATAGTAATAATAATAATAATAATAATTTATTTATTTATATACAGAATTTAATGTTTACATATCTTTCTGTGCCTAAAGTTTTATTTTTTTTCTCCACTCGTCTCTCTCCATCCAATCCATGTCCTCCAGTCCCCTTGCTCTCATTACAGTTCTGATTTCCTGCATCCACGAGTTTCGAGGTCTTCCTCTCCTCCTCCTTCCAGGTGGACACCATTCCAATGTTTTCCTGGGTAATCTTTCTTCTTGCATTCGTCGTACGTGCCCATACCAACTTAATTGCTTACACTGTATATAATCTACTATTGAATAACCAATATTCATTTTTCTCTTATGACAGTATTTCTTATTTTGTCTAATTTTGAACATCTTGCTGCTCTCCTCAACCCATTTCCATCGACATAAGTTTTTGTTCTCACTATTGAATTATATATTTGTAACTTATTTTTCATGGTTATATGTCTGTTCCATAAGACTCCATTCATCATTGCTGTTATTGCTCTACCTTTATAATAATAATCCGATCCGATTGAGGGTCTTTCCACTCTTCAGCGGTTGCACTTTTACCAGCCGGCTGCTGGCCCTTCACATCCACATGTGTCAATCACAGAGGTAGATGATCAACAGCCAGTGTAGGGGTGACATGTGGTTAGCATGTCGAGTCTCCCAGCCGTTATAGCTGGTTCCTCAACCTGGAGCCGCTACTTATTGTAGCTACCAATTGCCTCACGATGCTGGGTGGGCACCGGTCCCATACTGGCCGAAATACCATGAGAAAATTTCTTCCTCCATGGAGACTCGAACCAGCGCAAGTCCCGTTAGATCTGAGCCAAGGCTTCCTACCTTAACCGCTCGGCTACGGCGCGGGACTTATAATAATAATAATAATAATAATAATAATAATAATAATAATAATAATGATAGTAGTAATAATGATAGTAGTAATAATGATAGTAGTAATAATGATAATATTAATATAAATAGTAATAATATTAATAATAATAATAGTGAAGTTGCAATTAAAGAACGGTAGAATGAATAGGATAGCAATAGATATTGCGAGGGCAATGACTCCCCCCAATTTATTGGGGATTGATCGTAAGATGGCGCAGAAAAATGAAAGTATCATTCTGGTTGAGTGTAATAATAATAATAATAATAATAATAATAATAATAATAATAATAATATATATATATATATATATATATATATCATTATTTCAAACGCTGTAATTATTTTATATATCGTATTTCATTGCATCTCTTCCTTTACTCAGAATATAGCGCCAATGTAGTTTGTATCGTTCCCGTACGAATTCATTTGTACGGCTTGTACCATCTAGTGGGATATTGCGGAACTATTACTAGAAGGTCTCCAGTCACAGATGGCGGCGATGTTTTCCGAGATCGATTAGATATGTTAGCTTTATTGAGATGACTCGTTCATGACGTCTTATGTCGTTCATTTATATGTTAACAATAAAGTATTCTATATTAACTCATTTTAATGAAAGTTTAATCTCAAATTAATAAATGTCCACGAGGGTTTAAGGCCTACATTGCAAGTGCTCTCTGACAATAAAAATTAACAATACCAATATATTCGTATATTTTGTATTTTAATATATATTGTAATTAATTTTCTGAACGATAGTGCGTTGCAGAAATCACGACCATGATTGAAAGTTTAATTTCCTAAGTTTCGGGGTTTGTCAATCTACAAAGAACTAAATAACTGTACTGTAATATTACAAATGACCTTACTAGTGCGGGAAGAAAAAACCACTGTAATTTATGTATACTACGTACAATTTATATACAAAAATATATCTAAAAGGTAATGTTAATATACTTTATACGAAACAAATCACTGCATTTTAAACAAATTGAAATTTATTTGAAACAATATAAAACAATAAATTCGTACTTGCCGCCATTTTATTTTTGATTGGTGTCACGGCCTGCTTAGTCTCAACTAAATTATTTTCGGCATTTACCATATAGACATTGACAACACTTAACATTAGTCAGTTTTTTATAATGAACGCAAATATTTGCAACAAGCATGTTATTATTTTACCATTATTTATTATTTTGGAAACATGATCGTGCAAAAAATAATGCACAACGCACGTTTGTGAAGTGTTTTACAGAATCTCGGAAATTAAAACCCTCGCTATCGCTCGGTTTTTAATCATTTTCTCCCTTCTGTAAAAAACAGTTCCCTATCTCGCATTGTAAACTACTATTTAACAAAGTAAGTGGACATATTTTAAGTATGAATAAGAACAAATATGATGGGTTATAATTTGGAAATGGACAGTATTACAGTAAAAAAAAACTAATATATTGGAATTGGGCCGAATTTTCACAGAGACAAAATGAGTGAAATAGATTTTAAAACATTTATAGTACAATCTAGACGATTAAGTATGTAATACAAAAGGGAAAAAGACACAATATAACTAGTAGTCGTAAATATTTACTTTTCTCTTTCTTATTTATTTTATTCCTGTGACTATTTCCAAGTAGATGTTTATTTAGTTTAAATGTAGCTATTAATCTGTACAAAAGTATATAAAATTCTACAAAATTGATATTATAACAAATATTTTTGTCGTTAATAACAACAGTCCATAAATTAAGCATTAAAAAAGCAGTAAGATATTAAGAATATTCGCTCTTAACACAAATTATGCATACATATAGGGCCTATGCAAAAAATTCTAATTAGTATTTGAAAGATCTATCCTTTTCTAAATTAATATTTAATTTCGCAAGAATAAATGATGTTATTGCTCATAATATAATTAATTCGCCAATACAAAATCAAACGGTATTATAAGAAATTAAAATAGACGATGAATACTAAAGTACAATTATATGCAAATGAAATATCAACTTCCTCATTTTTTTGTAATATAAACAATTTAGCTCCAAACAATACACGAGTCGTGGTTTAATTTGATATAGGATTATCCACTTTTCTGTATTATTTCTTAGTTTAAATTAAAATTAACAAGTTTTTTTATGACTCACCTCTCGCTGGCAATGGAAGAGTTTCGAGACATCGACTTTGGCGACATCTCGAAGTCGGAATCGGAGCGATAGAGGAAAGACTCTCTCCTCTGTGGCAGGTTCTGAAGAACCAAACCTGCAGATGGCGATGCCCCGCCGTCCAGAGGACTTCTTCCTGGACTTGCGCCATTTTCCACGTCAAAACTGCAAAAAAAGAAAAAAACAAATAACATACTTTCAATAAAGGAGCTAGTATCAATCAAAAAAGTAGTTTATTATATTATAAACAAGAACATCTGTGTGTCTGTTCTTTATGGATCAAAAACTATTTGATCGAATTGAATGGGGATTCTACCCATCATTTAGACAATTTTTGGGACAATTAACGTATATAGCATATTACCGTGCTACTATAGGGGCGGATATGAAAAAAAAAACTGCATCGGTGCAGTAAAAAAGTAGCTTTTGGACTCTTAAATGGTTTACGCTGTCTAAAACATAATAAATACACCAAAACAGATTAAAGTACTCATAATTGAATATTTCAAATATTCTACGAAAAACGTCCGCGACAAAAAAAAGTGTATCTTTTACGGAAAAACTCACAATAACCATTTGTGCATTTCGACATTAGATTAAAAGTAAGGTTTTAATTACAAATACTTTTCCAGCAAGTCAATGTTAAAATATATTTTAATAAATTGTTTATACATAACCTGTTTAAATTATTTTGTCCACGCGAAGAACGTCGCGGTTCCCGCTAGTTTAAAAGATTGCTAAAAATGACATGCGTAGATACATTTATTTTCTTATTTCTACAGAAATTATGTTTTTCTTCTGGAAATTGTCAAATTATTGGTACGTAAAAATCATGTCCCTATAAAAAATCTAAAAAAATATGTTGTAGGCCTACATTAGTTGAGAAAAGGTGTCATCATCATCATCCGGTATCATGGCAGGTGCCGCCGTCTTCCGGAAACCAAACGCCATTCCTCCCTGTCCATCCATTGATCTTCTTCCATTCCTCTGATATTCATAGCTGCTTTTACCCCTTCTATCCAAGTTTTCTTCGGTCTTCCTCTCTTCCTCCTTTCTATTGGCATCAATTCCATAACAATTTTAGGCAATCTTTGCCATGGCAATCTTTTGACATGGCCATACCACTGTAATATTATCTTTTCTATAATGTCTATGATGCCCGGCTCCTTTTGTACACCCACAATTTCCCTTATTTATTTATTTCGTAGTCTATCCATTCTAGATTTTCAAGCTGATCTTCTTAAAACATCCATTTCTGTACTTTAAATTATTTTCATTTCCCTGGTAGGAATTTGTCAGACTTCAGCACCTTATGTTAAAATGCTCTGAATTATGGTTTGATATATTTGTAATTTTATATTTTTTTGTAATATTTTGCTCCACCAAACAGAGTTTAAATCATTTATTGCTTGTTTTGTTTGTGCGATTCTGTTTTTAATGTCCACTGTGTTATCGCCTGAATTGTCTAATTGTTCCTAAATATATGCATTCAATACTAGGTTTAGTTCTTCTCCATTGTTGAATTTTATATTTTATATTTCTTCTCCTATACACAGATATTTAGTTTTCTCAATGTTATATAATGTCCCCTTTTTCATATTCTTCCTTTAATTTTTTAGCCATATATTCTATGTCCTCGTGGTCTTGTGCTATTAATACCTGGTCATCTGCAAAATTTAGTGAATAACATATGTATTTTGGATGGGTATGCCCATTTTTCCCCCCTCCAGTCTCTTAGTACACTTTCGAGATAAATTTTGAATAGAGTTGGAGATAACCTGCAACCTTGCCTTAAACCTATTGTAATAGTAAATCCCTCTGTTATATGATTTCCAATTTTTATTTTCGAAATAGAGAGAAGGTGTATTATGAGAAATAGCATTATTAAATGTAAATTCTCTTATTGAATTCAGGATATTATCTAGGCACTAACACATTTTTTCTAACATATAAATGATCAGATGAGACTCGATTTACAGATATATTGTAACTCTAATTTGAGTGTTGTTTATTGCGGCAGTTCTCTGATAAGAAATAAACTTATCAGTAAGAATGAAGATAAAATTAAGTGCTACTCATTATTGGGTACTTTTATCATGCAATTCCAGTCTAGAGATACGTGGAGTTGATGAAGGAAATACTAATATTTTTAATGGAATTAAAAAACCTCGTAACTTGCTTTTAGCAAATTCTGGAGGAATGAAAACCTCTCTCTCCTACCGTGTCATCCCTACACAACGAATGATATTTTGATACCAAGAACACCACAGTTAAGCAACATGGAATGTGATCAACTTTCCAAATGGTTTCCAGCAGAGATTATTAGTCCACAAATAGTACCGGGCATAATACTGTACCGAAATCAAGCTTTCGATACATGGATTACGTCATACTGCGCAACCAATACGTCATCGCGTCTCCATATATTTTGTGATCTTAGTGAACAGTGCCAAATTCTCTCCCATGTACCCCCCTTTATTTCCTTTACGCGCTGTGTGCTATCGCGCATCCTCCCCTTTCCTAGTGAACCCTCAAATATAGCTGCGCTTACTAACATCAGGTCAGATCATCTGTTTGTCAACCAAAAGGAGTCTAGTCCATACAGCTCGGAGGAGCTTGTTTTGTTTATTGGTCCCTTAGGCCAGGGTGGGACCATAAGGATCGTGCACCCTAACCCTTGGCGGTACTATGTGTGAATGAAGAGAGTACGTATGTTTTATAATTATTGTTTTCTTAGATGATTGATAAGACCATTGTTTTCTTTTAACTTATTTTCAATGTTAAGCTAACTATTTTTTTTATTTATTTAAATGTTATATCTGACTGTTTTTTTTACTCTTATTAAATATAAGTTATCTGCTTTTAATTAACTTTTGCCTATTGATTTAATAGCTAGTCATGTCAGATATATATATGAAGTTCCAAAGCTTTCTCAAGCGAATATGATTCCCTCTTTCCTTGAACCTTCCACGATTGTAATCGGTATAGCTTACAATATATTACATGCTTAACAATTTATTAGGGAAAGGTGAATTAATCTTTGTCTTTTATGGGCCCGGGCAAAGATATGTTAATTTGAGCAATTTATGTTCTCGACCCAAAGTAATTTTCAACCACATTGGTACGATCCATCACCGACACGCGTGGTTCAATAAATGGTAGCGGTCACTGTGGTTTACGGTGCAATAAAATGGTAGTAGATCGCGTAGTTTAAAATTTTGGTTTCCTGGCAGAGAGCTTGTGTCGGAGCAAAAATGGTAGCATAGAGCGTGGTTACGCAGATGCAATACAACTGTTATTAATGCCCGAATCACTATAGTGCGTGAGAACCAAGTGTGTAATTTTCAGCTGATACATATTTCCCCGCTGAACAATAACATTTTTGTTCTCTGATTCCAGGGACCTACGACTGAGTGTTGATATAATCCCTCTATCATATCTTGTGGTGAAAAATACTTTTGGGCTTTGAAAGGAAGAAACAGTTGGTGAGATTTATAAATGTCAATCATATACTTGAATCTCATACACTGTATGAGCCGATCAGCCAATTTTGTATCTAAACAAACGTCCAATAGAAGGACCGCTGATAAAAAGTAGTATGATTACTAATCAGTAAATAGATTGCTAGCCAGTGTCCAATATCGTGACTGATAATAGTAATGATGTATGTATATAAGACATAAAATAAATCGAACGTTGTGCTAAAGAAACACAACGGAAAACACGTATTTAATATTAGCGCAAAGCGACAACCCCATAATAGAAAAGTTGAAAAAGTATAACAAACGACTAACATAATCAGTAGGGCTGAAAAAAAGAAGCGGTATCAGGATAGTAATTAATTTATATACACATTGTTTACAAAATGCGTGTCTTTGTCTGCGTCTCCACTGCCTGCTCGGAGCGGAGAGTGTGTATGTTCGACTCTCCTCAGTAATAAACCTGTTTACGTGACGTGTGGTTGTATCAAAATGCCGAAACAAAACTGTTGCAAAGATGAGTCCATTCCTAAACAAAGCGGGCTGTATTATAAGTCTGTCCCGGTGGGCGTGTTAACGTGCAGTTTGTAAATATAGCGGTCTAAGTACGATGCAGCCTAGCCTTATAACCAATACTTTTTCAGCCCTAATAATGAGGGAGTGACTCTTAAGTACCGAGGTAAAATCCTCCATCTCAAATAAATATTACTGAAAGGAAGGGAGTATTTCTCCGAACTGTCGGATGGATCATCCACGAAAATTAAAATTTATAAAGGCGGCAAAAGCACGTGGCACGCAAGAAAACTCTCGTACCTGAAATGTGTCAATTATAACACGTATGGATCTCTCTTTAACGACACCAATAAACATCAAACATTACTTTATCATAAAAGTGGAAAAAAATGCCGCCCTAATTTCATAAGGGAATACAAACAAATAGGCCTATTCCGAAAGAGTTTATGATTTAGGTTGTCCGCTGCTCCCAGGGTCAGCTGAAATTACAGAGTGGCTACCAGAGCGAAGGTCAATGCAGTTTCTTTCAGGAGGAGGTAAATTAGACCAATTTACCTTCAAGATATGCCACAGCCTAATGGTAGAAGTGGAAGCAATGCTATGGACAAAATCATCGATGCGATTCTACCACCAAATTGAAGATGAAACTGGAATTAAGAGGAAGTCCTCTGATGCTTCTCCAATTGATTTTTACGGCTTTGGTCTATTGTAGAGAAGCATTTCTACTATGAAGGCTAGAACCATTGAAGTCCTATGGAAAGGCTAAAAACGATGTGGCCCGATGTTTCTCTCGTCCATCTTAGTAGTATGATTCTGTGAAAACTGCGTTGCCGGGGGATAGTACAAACCGTGATTATTATATCGAGCACAAATGATAGTGATGTCATGCTATTTATTAAGATTTCTACACGTATCACATTCTTTCTTTTAATCTGCCTCAACCCTCTGTAGGCAATCGGTGTTAATACTGCAGCGAAACTGGTTGTTTGTTTGATGCAAATGCAATGGTCATCTTCACATTTCTTGGTGTATTCGAATGAAGCGATTTTCAAATGCATCTTTATATTGATATAATTTAGTTATTTTCATTTAACCACCTCTCTTCAACAACTTACACAATCTGGAGATGAAAGGGTCAAACAGAGGCATTTTATTCCATATGTCCTCAACCTACCACACGAGACTTACGACTTTTCTTGGCTTGCGAAGTAAGCCTTGCCTTATAACTGAAAAATAGACTACGGTATTGTAATTTTAAGGAGGCTAAAGATATTAATGATTTAGTTTAGAATACTTCGACCTATGATTTTTCGTACTTCATTCTTGTAGGGCTAATACCGTTGCTCTATGTAGCCTACTTTTTCTGTCTTTACTTACATTTAAAAATATTTTTACGTTTTGCAACAATAATTAGAGGGTACAGCGGGGCTATTTAAATAATTTAAACTTTGTTGACAATTTATCCGAAAAATATGTTCAATCCTTAGAACTGAAATATACAGTATTGCCCTACATATCGTCTTCTTCACTATTTAATTTGGGTGCAATAAATTTTAAATTGTATAAGTAATGCAGTTATTCGATTTACCCTCCATGTGATTAGTATGTGGGGCAATTTGAATAATGGATGGGGTTATTTGGATAACGAAAAAATATAAGTTTATATGCAATTTTCATGAAATTGTTTTTATAAAATAAGATAAATATAAAAAAGAAAAGCAAAACAAGTAATAAAACAAAAATAAACATCAGAAACACATTCCGGGCAAGTTACTTGCAGCATCCACGCTTAAATTGTTTCCGAACTATCGTACCCACGCAATATTCGTGATACCATGTCACGCACTTTTGGCACTGTATCTAGTCTTTCTTCTCACCCTCAGATTCTTTGTGGGTCCATTTTCCCTGACAGAACCCACATTTCCACTCAGCATCTTCATGTTCAGAGTAAGTCAAAGGTACAGGGTCATGTAGGCTGGAATCCGAATTTAGGTCGATGTCCATCTTATTTCGTTCAGATGTCCTTTTGTAAACAATGGACCTCCTCTTTACATTCTCATCATCTGCCTGGCTTACTTTTCTCTCTTCTTTTCCAACAGAAAAGATGCAGTGGCCATCCACGCTCCTCTGAAAATTTCAGTGACATGAAGTTTTGCCAGTTTTATGGTTGCCCTCGCAAAATATTCCTTCTTGAGGGTCTGAACAAACATCTGTCTAATGGTTGTGAAGGATAGGTAGTGTGTGCTGTTAAACAAAACAATTCAATATTATTATCCAGACAGAATTCCAAAGCAGCTAGTGAGGAATGTGAAATATGGCAATCAAAAATCAGAAGAACTTCCCCTGGTACACGATTTTCTTGAAAATGTTATTTGAAATTTTCAAAAATTAAATAAAAAATAATGCCAAGGTCCTAAATCATGTACAATTATTGCAGTTACTCTATTGTATCTACAATAGAAGTGAAAAATGTATTTAGAAGAAAGAAAAAATCGAATACAAAAACACAATTTGAATATTCAAGAAGCCCCGCTCTCAGGTACTCAAATAGCCCCCCCCCGTGACATGTCCACTTCATGACCATGTAGTTTCCAAAATAGCGCATAGATTGCAGCATAAGCTGTTAGACTAGTGGAGGAAAGTTCAACAATCACATCTGTAACCCATTCACTTTCCATGTTTTACAATGTCCACAGATAAAGCTTAACAATCAGCAAGAACATTTTATATACTCTACAATCACAACACCGGAGCCACTTGCCTTTGGTACTTCAAATCAATCTAGACGAAGCTTGTTTAGACAAAAATCAAAATACCCTACTTCACTGAATAGAAAATACTTTCAGTAACAATATCCACTAACAAAATGCCGTCTTTTTCTTGTTTATTTCACTGCACATGCGCAAATGCTTAATATAATTCAAATAGCCCCACTATTGAAAAAACGTCGCTCTACCATAACATTTTTTTTAATTATTAAATATTTATCTACGTACGCAAATTGTCACATTTATCTCAAATTATTATTTCAGTTCTACAGAATCGTTGTGCGAACGCTTAAAGAAATTCCGCTAAATGGTGGCGATATCCGTGAAATCGAATGACCAAAATTCGCAATTAATTCAAAAATATGTATTAGGTTCCAACGGGACTAGTTATTGTACATTGTATTAGTTTACACTTCATTAAATAAATTTCATGTAATTAATTTTGTTACGTTAGGAAGAGGAAGTTGGAGTACATCCATTTAAAAAAAAACATGCTTGGGAATTTATTGCGATGGTTAGTAATACCGATTTCATACGTATGCCCCCCTATCTAGCGGAAGATTTTTTAAGCATTCACGCATGTCCACTATGATTCTGTAGAACTTGGAAAAAATTCTTGGTCGATATAATGTAGGCCTACAACGAATTGTTAAATCCTAAGATTTGTTAGCTCAGTATAACATACTTACAATTCAGCATAAATTAATTGCTCTCGTCATTTTGCGTTGACTTCCATGACCTGATAATTAAGTGTGACTTCATGATATTTAAAAGACAAAAAACAAAACACCGATATAATAAAAAGGCGCAACGTGTCTCTTTGTAGAGTTACTGCAAGCTCAATTAAGTTTTATGGATATTGCTGGAATCATCGTTCAATGTCAAACTAATTTATCTTTCTTTCAACAGATGTTTTTATAGTTTGCTCACTGATACTTTAAGGTATTGAAGTAGTCACAATTTTTACGATTTTTATATTTCAACAAAACTGAAGCAAGATGAACAGTTTTTTATTGCAGTTGCTGAAATTGATTTGTAGTTTTTGTAAAATCGTTCACTTACCTGCTACTATTCATCAAGTACAGATTTTCCAAGTACAGTACACTTCGCTAGTGGGTGGGGACCGTTACTTATTTTGTCGTCTTAGAGCCTAAGGATTACCTCTTCCTCTACATTTCAACCCATGGTATAGATCTGAAAGAAAAAATTGTCTCCGTTGCCTGTATCAATGTTGAGATAGTTCCTGTCGTGGGCTACACGCCATAATTTTGCAGTCAGTTATAAATTTAGTTTTTGTAGGCCGCGTTGGTCTAGTGGTTAGTGCAATGGCAACCAACTGTACAGAGCAGATGGACTCCCTGCATCAATAAGAGCGGCGTGGAGTGAGGCGAGACGCGGTGTGGACGGCAGGTAGTGAGAGTTATTCAATCTGCCAATTCATTGGTTGTATTACTTCCCTACAGCTTAAATGAGAGATTTGGCGCTTAGTTTTAGTGCCTTGAAGTTAAAAACGGTATTTTTTTGACACAGCCTTTATACATCGCAACGCTTCTCTGCAAGAAATTTGAAGGCAGGTTTCGGTATGCAATCGTTGACATTTACCTTGTTACAATAACTTCTAAGTACAAAATCATATTTAAAATTCCTACTATGATTTGAGGGAAGTAGATTAAACAGGGAATGATTGGAAAGCATTAGCTCAGGATAGGGATGTATGGAGAGCTTATGTTCGCGCGGCTATGAACCTTCGGGTTCGATAGTGCCAGTGAGTAAGTAAGTAAGTATTCAGTAATAACAGGCGAGTCGATATTTTTAAATCAGTTACTAGTGTCAACTTAGCTCTTGTTTCTCCCAAGTACAACAATGACGTCGCTGACCCGCCAATTTTGAATGCGCGAGCTACAAATTTTACAATAATTAGACAAACAGCAGTGCCTTACAATTTATAGATTTTTGTACAAGACGTTTGTTACGAGTATCACTTAGTCACACTAAAAGTGGACACAATTAAACACATCTATCCAGTTCTGGTTTCGGTTATTTTTTCTTTTCTTCCTGCTCTTATTATTATTATTATTATTATTATTATTATTATTGTTGTTCTCCTGTGAAGGTCACTAAGCCTATTTATTTATGATAATAATCCAACCATTTTTATTAACGGGTCTCTAAGTTTTTTCGTCACTTTCGGAAAATCTTCACTTACAATCTTAGCTCCAAAAGATTGAAGTTCACATTGCTCTCATGCAGTCCACTCTAATCTTTTTAACTCTTTTGTTAGTGTATAGGGCTATATGCCGGCAGTTTCCACATGTTAATTCTCTTTGGTAAGAGTAGCATTGTGGGCAGCGCCGTATATTATTTTCCATCAGCTGAGTAACTGTCCTAAGTAATCCACTGAGGGCTATTGACAACAGACCTGCTAACGTCTGCTGACGATGGAACTATCCAGAAAGGCGTAGAGTTGATTAATATTTTAAGAAGTTGAGGAGACGGAAGTATAAGGCACATATTTATTATAATTACATATTACATGTATAATATATATTATATGTATAATTTTATTATTGTTTATAACAACTCAACTGAGTTTTTTTACGAACTTAATTAATGATCTAACTGCCTTACATCTTTATCAGCAACTTCGGGATATCTTACAATCCCAACCGGTTTTAATCAGTATTCCATCGAGCAAATCGGGACATTCCCACCTAAAACGAGATGCCTGGCAACTCTAACTACAAGTGTCATATTGATCAATTCCTTTCTAAAATATATCTTACACTATAAATCTGATCTATAGTAGATCTGTTTCATCTGAATCCATATTGATGATTCCTATTATCTCATCAAATGAAGGTACAACACAAGCAATTATATTTTATGAACTCTTTTTTTTATTCTTACTCCTTTAAAAAAACATATATCCCCGCTGTAACAAGAGTTGAAGAATGTACTAAGACCGAAACAGGATTATTTATTCCTATTAGAATTTATCTAGTTACTGTACGGGCGATGAAGTTTTTACTGCATTAGATTGAATATGTTAGTTTTTTTAATGAATAATTTTATACGAATTATAAGTTACTATCTTAGTATAAGGAATATAATGTTGTGCATTTCACAATAAGATAAATTACTACTTCGAAAGTTTCGTATATCATTGGATTTAAAGCCTATGTACAGGAATTTTTCAAAACGTTTGCGAAAATGACCTGAAGATAATATGTTTCGAATAACGCTGTAAGTCTGATAGAAACTCGTTGTGCAACTTTTTCAGAATGTTGAATAGCAACGAGAACTTGCAACACGTCATATTAGTATAGAAGAGTTGCTAGGTTTCTCATGAGTAAGGTAAGGATATTTCCTAAAATGCCTATTTGTTCCTGTAGCTGCTAAACACCGAGAATAAAGTCAAAAATCCGTTTTGGGTCGAATTATGACTAATAAAATCCATAGCGTCGGTCCTCGAACACCATATGGCCATCATTCATTATTATTCATATTCGACCTATGTTAAATTTAACGTTAAGGACTCTCCTGGAGCACCACTATTAACATCATCGCCCATAATATCATTGGGGCAGCGTAACTCCGCCTTCATGGCGCCCCAAATTCAGAAGTGGGTTACAATATGCCAGTGTCAGGAGAGAATACAAGAAATGTCGAAATGATCAAATGGGGGCACATATTAAAACAAATCCATAGTGCCTATTTTGTAATTGATGCATGTATAAGTATCTGAAAAGTAAGTTTTATATTAATATTTTTAATTATATAGATAGGGCTATATGAAAACAGTTAAGTCTCGTAGATTGCTATGGGTAGGATATGTGGCACGAATGGGGAATGAAAGATGAGCATAGAAACTTCTTGTAAGAAAACCAGAGGAAAAATGCCCAGTAGGTATGCCAAGAGTGATGTGGCAGAGTAGCATTAACTCCTACATTTTAGGGGCCAAATTATGAAGGGAATGATTA
Source organism: Diploptera punctata (assembly GCA_030220185.1). NCBI lineage: Eukaryota > Metazoa > Arthropoda > Insecta > Blattodea > Blaberidae > Diploptera > Diploptera punctata. Next base: position 659,363 of record JASPKZ010003871.1, on the reverse strand, counting down.
GTAAACGTTGGCTCAGGAGAGAGATATATGGAGAGCTTATTTGGGCACGACCGTGAACCTACGGATTTCATACTACCAGTGAGCTTATAATAATAATAATATATAATAATAATAATAATAATAATAATAATAATAATAATAATAATAATAATAAATCAGCTTGAGCTAATGTTTTCCAATCATCCCCTGTATAATCTACTTCCGTCAGATCATGGATAATGTTATTCTCCCACCTCATTCTTGGTCTACTGACTGGGCGTTTTCCTCTGGTTTTCCTACAAGAATTACCAGCTGGTGAACACACCGAGTGAATGAACTGCAACAGCGATCAATCTGCCAGTCATCCGGCGTCATTTGGTGGGCTTTGGATGTTCTTCGGAAAAAATCAAACCGGCCGGCCGGTTGACGACAGGATATCCAAGAAGACTGTTCCTCACCGCCGGCCAGCCGTATTTTGCTACATCCAGTCAGTGTGGCTAGGTGGAACCACATATATATTTTAAGTCCTATGGAAAGTTTATAAAGGTGTCGCTAGATGGCTACGGATGCGAAACATGGTCTCTTACTTCAAGGGAGGAAAGGAGATTACGAGTTTTTGAGAATTTTTGGACCAAAGAGAGATGAACAGACAGGTGAATGGAGAAAACTACATAACAATGAACTACATGGTCTTTATAGGAAGTCAGATATTTTTAAAAAACAGTTAAGTCTCGTAGACTGCGATGGGCAGGACATGTGGTACGAATGGGAAATGAAAGACGTGCATGAAAGCTTCTTGTAGGAAAACCAGAGGGAAAACGCCCAGTTGGTAGACCAATAATGAGATGGGAGATAACATTAACTATGATTTGAGGACTTAGATTATACAGGGTATGATTGGAAAATATTAGCTCAGGAGAGGGATGTATGAATAGCTTATGACCACGCAACCATGTACCTACGGGTTCGATAGTACCAGTGAGTTAGTTAGTTAGTTGCTAGATGGCATCATGTGCGGTATGATCAACGTTCCAAATAAACTACCAAACGTTCCGTAACAAAATAAATTGCATGCATATTGTTTACTGAAGTGTACACTAATCGGATGTACACTAACTAAACTAACAACAACCTAACAAAAAGTAGTACTAACCTAACAAAAATACGTGTAGTTTTATCCAAGTTTTCGCGAGTGATTATGGTAATTGCTGGTTTAGAATCTCATTACCATGACCAATTTTGTTATTCTGGATGGCGCGGTAACTAACATATTGGTACAATTAAAACAAAAATACATATAATTGAGATGTTGATGGTGGCAACATTGGAAGAGGAGGGGAAATAGCTAGCGAGTTTCACAATATTATGTAAAAATGTCGTAATGTTATCGTATTTCTCGTAAATAAATAAATTCGTAAAAATGGTAGAAGAATCTTATAAGTAGCCTATCTTGAAAAAGTTTAAAATACTACAAAATGTTAGTAATGACAGAAGAAGTACGTAGAGTAACAATAATACAAGAATACCATGGAAAATGAAGGGAAGGGTAATGTACTGTTGAGCCAAAAAATATTACAAGAATGTGTGATCAATACATTAAATAGGCAATCCTCTTGTACGCATTCAGTGTATTCGCATAATTGGAAGAAATTAAGATTCGATTTGTTTATAAAACTGAATAATTCAGAGTCATATTGGTACCGGTATGTTCAAACCACGGAGCTATTTTCTTGGAATTTTATTTCGCAAAAAGAGCAAAACAAGTAAGTTTATGACTTCCTTGAGTGTTTCTGTAACAAACTTTTTCCTGGATCATATTTTGATTTATGTGTTCTTCATTCAACACACGTCCTCTCCACATCAACTTAATGACGGATGTAAGCGTCATCACGGTCTCATAGCACGTACAGTATCTTCTCCATGACAATTTCCCAGCTGTCAATTGTCATACCTCCCCAGCAAAGCATTCAAATTTCCATACGATAATGATGGTCTATTTAAAACTGCTATGGAATGCCAATCAGCCAATCGTAATTTATCTAACGAACTATATAGAACAATAACTAAATATACAATTATGTTGCTATTAAAACATTATATAGTATATACTTTAAGTCCTTGACCAGCCTCATAGGCCAGTAGTCAACATCTCTTACTACAGTTCATGCGATCCCGGGTTCGATTCCCGATCAGACTATAGGAATTATTCCTGTGGTTGCCAATGGTCTGGAATATAGGTTAAGTTTAGGTTAAGAACTCTCCTGGCACTTCATTATCATTTATCACCTATCATATCATTGGAATAATGTAACTCTGCCTTTCAGGTGCCCCAACCTAAGAAATTGAGTACAATTCCACCAATGCCACGGGAGAAAGCCAGAAATATAAAAGACAATCTGGTGGCATTGGACAAAAAAATATCATTAACTCCTAGGTCAAAAAGAGGTATATCCATTTTGATAAAAAATAAGTTGGTAAAAAATATAGTGTCTTGGGAATAAATCGATGAAGTAATTATTAAATTAAATATCAAACTTATTGGGATAGATATTATAATAATAGGAGTATAAGCCATAAATGAGGATGCAACAACCATAGAGAAAAATTATTTTTTTGAAAAAAAATGTCAGACATTTTGGAGAAAAAACCCAGAAATAATAACAAGAAATTTTAATAGTCGAGTAGGAAGTAGAATGAAAGATGAAGTGATTGGACCATTTGGGGAAAAAGTGGAAAATGACAATGGAGATAGATTGATACGCTTATGTAAAAAACAAGCTATATGATAATAAATAGTTTTTTCCAACATCGGGAAATACATAAATACGCATGGGAACAGCCAACAAAAAAGTCTCAAACCAATAATTGATTGTATACTTGTAAAACAAAAACGTGATATGATTATGAAAGATGTTAGAGTGTATAGAAAACCAGATTGCGGAAGTGATCATTATACGCTTTTGGGAAAATTCATAGTAGAAAAACAAAATATTGAAGTAACAGAAGACAGAATAAATACAGCCCTTTTGAAGAAACAAAGATAAAAGTAAGTTTACACTATCATGAGAGTATAAAATATATTTTTCAAATAAGATTAAAACAAAAACCGAATTTAAATTTAAATAAATATGCAGTAGAAATGTATGATGAATTAAAGGAAAATATACATTCAGTAGCTTTAGAAACACTTGGGACAGAAAATCTAGAATTAAAAAAAAATGAATAGTTTAATCACGATATTAAAATAATAGTAGAAGAAAAAAAGAGAGCACGGATAAAACGATTATCACATCACTCAACAACATCTCGAAAAGAATATAAAACATAAAGCAAAGGTGGAAGTGAAGAAGAGCAAAAAATGATTACTGGAATAATATATGCTCGAATATAGATCATTCGATTGAGTATGCTAGATCCAAAGAAGCTTGGAAAACATTACAAAATGTCAGGAAATCAGAAAGAAAGAACATTAATATTCAGTTGATAAGACCATCAAAATGGATGCAACGTTATAAAGCTTTACGTCAAGAAAATAGAAATGAGTTTCAACTTCAAAATACGGATATAGAATATGGATTTGGCACTCCAGAGATAACAGAAGATGAATTAAAAAGATCTTTGAAAGAGGCAAAAATTGGGAGAGCTCCAGGATCAGGAAATATTCAGACTGAACTCCTAACACATGGAGGAGATATTTTAGTAATCTTTTGAACAAAACTTTTTTAATAAAATTGAAATTGGAAACGATATCTATCCCAGAAGACTGAAATTTATCTATATTACTCCTAGTTAAAAAAAAGTGATGAAAAGAGAGGGAAGAAGATGCTTTAGACAGGAACTTCTGGCGACAAATCTCTTTGGTTGCAGGAGAAACACTGTATTGTGGAATATTCCTAAATAAAAACGATAAAAACCTGTGTTCCAATTAAAGATGTATAAGTGCTTTAATTCAAACAGCTAGGACTTTTAGTAAAATTATAAATATTATACTCAAGGAGATAAAAGATAACTTAAGAGAGGAACAATGTGGATTCCGGAGTGGAGCATGTATTGTTAATATTATCTATATTAGATAATTACAAGAAAACCCCTAGCAAAAAATAAAGAACTACTATGACATTTATTGATTTAGAGATGGCATATGATAGTTCACATCGACAATTGTAATGGACGGCAATGATAAATATGAATATCTGTGATAAATGGATAAATATTCTTAGGAGGATCTATAGTAGTACAAAAGCTAAAGTAAAAATACGGCATAAATTTACAGAGGAATTCATAGTGAATAAAGGCATTAAGCAGGAATGCAGTTTATCACCAATTCCTTTTAACATTTATTTAGACCAGGCTCTTGATTTATGGTATAAATTTTTTCTGGAATTGGTATTCCTATAGGAGGAAAAAAAACTACATTCATTATTGTTTGTAGATGATCAATTAATTTTCGCAGGGGATGAAGATGATATGAAATATATGATAAATGAACTAATGGAAGAATATAAGGAGTGGGCACTGAATATAAATTTGCAGAAAACAGAATATATGTGTTTAGGGAAGAATGTGGGTGACCTCATACTTGAAACAGGGAAAATATAAAGAAAGTGAAATTTTAAAAATCTTGGATCAATAAATTACAGGTTTAGGTACCTGTGAAAGAGATGTACAAATTAAAATTGCAATGGCAAAAAATGCAACTAAGACATTAAATGGGATAATTTGGAACAAAAATATTACGAAGAAAACTAAAATGAAACCTTTTAAGAGCATAATACAGATTTATCGTATGGTAGTGAAACTTGGTCTAAGAGGAATTACAAAAAAATAATAAAATTAGGGCAGTAGAATTTGATTATCATAGAAGAAGCCTTCAAAAAAAAAACAAGAAAGGATAAAATAAGAAATTAATTCCTTTGGAGAGAAATGAATGTCATCACCCATCTTGTTGTTAAGAAGATTGCAAATCAAACTCTTAAATGATATGATCATGTACAAAGGATGGAAAATGAAAGATGGCCAAAAATATATATACCAATGGTCACCCCCTGGAAGAAATAACGTGGCAGACCAAGATGGAAGTAGAAAACCTACGTCACAACTATAATGGATGATAGGAATTTGAAAGAAGGAGATTGGAATGGTAGAAATAAAAGGATACTGATGATGGCAAACCTTTAAGTGGGGGAAAATAGAAGAACAAATCGGTAAAGGCTGATTGCTGCCAATCCGCGAAATCAAGAAGACATTATTATTGATATTATTATTATTATTGTAATTATTATTATTGTCATTATTATTATTGTTATTATTATTATTATTATTATTATTATTATTATTATTATTATTGTCCACCGCTGTGGTCTCGAGGTAGCGTGCTGCCTTGCCACGCAGCGGGCCAGGGTTCGATCCCCGGTCGGGGCAGTTTTTCTGGGTGAGGTATTTATCGGGGTTTTTCCCTCACCTGTAAGACAAATGTCAGGAAAACTTTAAGGCCCAAACGGTCCCCGAAATCATATGGCCATCATCATCATCATCCTTATCATTATCATCATCACCTCATCATCCTTCACCGGTGTGGAAAGCAACGGGAAGCTACCACACCTACAATTCCCTAGTAAATCTGCAAGCATAGCATGAAAATGTTATGATTGCAGTGAAGGACCTGGCTTCGGGCAGAATTACTATGGATTACTATTATTATTATTATTATTATTATTATTATTATTATTATGAAGATGATATCTCATAGAATCATTACGAAAATCTTGGAGAGGAAAATAGATAGAAAAAGTAGAAAAGAAAGATCTAAAGAAAGTTTGATGGACGGTGTGAGAAGAAGTATAATAAGTGAACTAGGATTTGCAAATGAGGATATTTAGTAACATTATAACTGTAGATGGCTAATTTCTTGAGGTTGACGGAAAGCCACTGTACTACGGATAAATTCCGAAATAAAAATATTATTGTTATTACATAATTCGAGAATATGTCTTGGCCTAAGCAATTAGATAGCCGCTCTAAAAATCCGATCCACAGTTGTTTGTTGAACACTATGTGGGATTCATGATAAGAAATTCAGTGATAGAGATAGTTTTCTCGAGATTTCTCCACAGTTTTCATTCCGAAATTTTTTGTCTACCAATCCTCCATGCTTATATCATCCAATTAGGCTCATTTCACGTCAGTGACTCTGTAATGGCGCGAACGAACTTGAACAGCCAGCATCCTTGTATATCAGAGAACTCAATAATGGGGACTTCATAGTGTCATATTCCTCGATCTGGCATTACGTCTGACAAGAACAGAAATTCAATTATTTTAAAGCTATATTGAATGATTTAGAGAAAAATATCCTATTTAACTTGCAGTAGTCAAAATAGCAACACATTCTTATCCTCCTTAAAGTAAAACACGTGTACTGAAATATTCACGTATTTTTAAATTTTTAATGAGGCTTTAAACTAAACTTAATCTACGGGTGAATGTAATAACGATGGCCAGATGGTTGTTCGGGGATCGTTTGGGTCATAAATGTTTCTGATATTTGTCTTATAGGTGAGGAAAAACCCCGATAAAAACCTCACCGAGAAAACTTATCCCTACTGGGGGTCGAACCCGGGCCCGCTGCGTGACAAGGCAACACGCTACCTCGAGACCACAGAGGTGGACGCTCACTGAAATCTGAATGGCTGTACTAAATGATTGGATCCACTTATCCGTCGTCATTTCTTCATTTCATCAGATATGAAAACAATTAAATTAATTACTACCCAAAGCGGGATTACAAATAAATTATTCTGAACACAAAACAGTTAACACAGTAAGACTCTAATAGCGGAAAGGAGGGAGTAGATGGAAATGAAATTGATATAGTACAACAATTTAACTATTTAGGAGCAACAGTCAATGGAAAATGCTATGAAATACAGAAAATACAAAATAGAACAAACATAGGAATAGACATAACATCTATTATTATCTAATGTTTAAATATAAACGTGTTAGTCCACAGACAAAAATTAGATTATATAAAAACACAATGCTGGTCCTAGTATATGGAAGTGAAACCTGGGTTGTAATAGAGAAAATTGAATACATTTAAATAAATTTGAAAGGGAAATAGTACGAATGACAGAGGAAATTTGGGAATAAGATATAATGATGAATTATATGTTTTGTATAAGGAACCTGAGATGTTAATCTATCTATCTATGTTCGGGTTTTTACAGCTGCTGCCGTCTTCCCGTGCCAAACCTCCAAAGCCTACGATCTTGGGCGTCTTCACTGCTTAGCCCTCTAGCTTGCATTAATGTCTTCATATTTTTCTTCCATGTTAGCTTTGGTTTCTCTCTTTTCTTCTTTCTGGTCGGATGCCATTGATATAGTTGCTTTGTCCATCGCTCATCTTCCATTCTTAAAACATGTCCTAACCACTTTAATTCCTTCTTCTCAATTCTTTCAATTATTTCTTCTGCTTCCATTATGTTTCTAATTTCCTTATTTGTGACATGTTCTAATTTTGACTTTCTGGCACTTCTGCATAAATAATCCATTTCTAGAGCTATAAGTATATTCTTGTAGTACTTATTGATTGTCCATACCTCACTTCCATACATTGCAACAGATTCCACCAATGTTTTCCAATATATTTTTTTCGTGTCTTTCCAAATATGCTTATCCCACCATATGGAATTTAAACGATGATATTATTTTTGCTACTCAATTCAATTCTAAGTTTTATATTATCTTTGCCTATACCGTCAATGTTATCCATAATTATTCCCAAATATTTAGTTTGTTTCATTTGCTTTATTTGGATTCCTTCTTCCAATATTAAATTTTCTCGTTCATTGCTATTTATTGCCAGATATTCTGTTTTTTGTAAATTTACTGTGAGACCCCATGATTCATATGTGTTTTTCAACCTTTTTATCATGAATTCCATATCAAATTTGTCCGTTTTCGTTGCTTTTGTCTTTCGTACTTTTTTCTGTCCGGCTTTGATTGATTTGGTCTTTTAGCATTTTGTTTTTTTTCTAATGTGTGGGGAGCTGGCCCACAGCATAAACCCCCAACCTGGAGGACCAGGAAAATTTCTGTCTGGGTTTTCCTCCCATAGCTTTTGAAGATCCCTCTTCACCGCAAGGCAGCGTTCTCTATTTCCCTTAGAGATAGGGTTGCCTCTTCCGCTCTTCCGCCAGATCCGCCGTGATGAAGGACTCCTTCTGCGCCGACTCTGCCGTTGAGGTCTTCACCGTAACCCTGGCTAGGGACCCTTACAGAGTACTATCAGTCGGAGCCAACTGAACCCTGGTTTTTTAACGAGGTTGTTACTCCTCCCCCTCCCCCTTTCTCATCCGGGCTTGGGACCGGCCATGTCAACAATAGTTAAATTGAAAAGGTATCAAAGGCAGGACATGTACAGGAAAAGCATTCAATCTCAAAGTCATTCTACCGTCATTCCTATATCTTACGTGCGAGAAAAACGCCCCAACATTGACTATATGTGCCGTCTCAGTAGAGGCTGTCCCGACTGGGATACCTGTTAAATCCTGACGATTCCGGAGGGCATTGGTGGCGGGCCACACAGTAATTTTTTCGGGTTTTCTCGGCGTTCTCCCGTTTTCTGAAAATCATCCCACAACACTCTCCACATCCCTCCTCTATCATTTAATTCCATCTTCATTTATTCACTCATTCACTTCATGCCCCCCTTCACCTCATCTTATTTATGAAAAATAATTTGACCTGGTTGGTACATAAAACAAGGAGAGAGAGAATCAGTGAGACATTTACTGTTGAAAATTAACAACGGACATAGAAAAAAGTAGACTAAAATGGTTTGGACATTTAAAAATAATGGAAAAGGAAAATACTGTTAAATCTCAAGATACAAGGAAAACGATTACGAGGTAGACCACGAAAAAGATGGATTAACCAAGTGAAGAAAAGTCTACATGACTGAGCATACGACTGGTAAGAACTAAAAATAAGCAAATCACGGGAAGATAGAGATGGTTGGAGGCATATTTGGAATCGACCTTTCGAAAGGAGGACTCGATGAGAGGATGATGATGATGATGATGAATTTGACCTCGCAAACCTCACATGTTTAAAATATATGATTGTGGCGATCCATCAGGAGGCACATTAGTGTTCTTCGTCATGGCTCTGAGCCTAAGTAACAAATTAGATCAGAATGTGGTCAAAGATAGGGTTAAAGCCCACCCCTGAGGCCCTAAGCCCAGCCATAAAATGGCGTTATGAGTAGTGTCGAAACCATAACAAATTACGTAACACCGTAGATTATATATAATTTCCGATCATTCAAAACAACGTTGGGTCCTATACAAGGTTGCCGTATTATGGGCATAATAACACGAG